>JABCKT010000020.1:0-143216 GCA_018858115.1 Tephrocybe rancida
TTTCACTCTAGTTAGAGGTGTAACTACCCACCTACTTACGCCTCTAACTAGAGGGGAAGGGTGGGACACGCAGGTGGTACTAGCTGATACTAATCTAGAGTTTCACCCCCGCGATAACGTAGTGATAACGTTCGAATTGATAATGCGGGGCCCCATAAGTTGGCCACAACAAGTCTGCATTTGGATCCTAGACGCAAGTCTGATGCCTCTGTAACTCTTTGTGGTCGAAAACATACACACCTGATCTCAACGTCCAACTGATCTGGAGCAGATACTTCACCTCAATTTTGGGCCTGAAGATCTGAGGGTATGTGGCTATGTTAGTCATTGCTCGGACCTTTGCTTGATTGTTACATTTTGCTTTTTGCTCAATGTTCATTGTTCTCCGCTTTGCAAGATTGTCTCATTCAGACTTCCCAGACAATTACCACAGTGCCAAGCCGGGAAACAACTCTTTCAAGATTCAGGTATGTAGCCGACTGCTACCTGTGCAATTTTCATTGGCTGCAACTATTACTAGTGCCACATCATTTGCGCGGATAGATGGCAATTGCCACCTGACTCCATCAGTGCGGTCATTTGTCACCAGATCGGGCGTAAAGACCGGGCGTAAAGTTAGCTCATATTCTCATGCCCGTATCATCTATTGTAGGTTGAACTCACCAACTCTCTCTGCGTTCCCACCGAAATGCATGCCGTCTGGTGGTGGTGGGACGGATGTCGGCACGAAGGCCACAGATAGATCAGTACTTTTGGAATTCTTCCCGCGAAAGATCCACCCCGGAATCACCCTACCCTACAAACCACAGCGGCCCTGCCGATTCTTACCGCTCAGACCGCTCCGTTGTGTCATGGCAAACGGCATCTCAAAGCGGACTTTCTTTACACGCCCAAATTAGACTCCACATGACAATCCATAGGCACACACCTATCAGATTTCAGGAAGGATGTCCAGATCAACATCGTCCCAATATTGAAAGCCTCACGGATCCCGGGGTACAAAAACAATCGGCCTGATCCTAATTCTCCTAAAGACCCCATAACTTTACGTTTCCCACCGCTACATACTACTACAAGGTCATGAGTGACCTCAAGGCGTCGCCCACAAGCTCTGGACGTGAACTGGAAAAGGAAGAGATTGCGTCGGTCGAGGTCCCTGGCAAACAAGTTCCCCTTTATAAAGCCGAAATCGACGTCAGTGGGGTGGACGAAAAGAAGTTGCTGAGGAAAATCGACTTGGCCTTGATTCCCTGGCTATCGCTCTTATACTTGCTGAGTTTCCTCGACCGTACCAGCATTGGAAAGTGAGTACTCATATAATGGTTCCATGGTTCTGAGAAGACTGACGTATTCCCTTACCAGTGCAAAGGTAACGCAAATCCGTCAAAGGATCGACCCGGTGTTGACTTGATATAGCTCTACCATCTCACCACGGATCTGCACATCGACGACAGGCAGTATCTTCTAGCCCTAACTGTAATTCTTCTTGGTGAATCATACTGGTGGCTTCTGACACACTTTCGCGCACAGATCTTCTTCTTCAGCTACGCTCTCTTTGAAGTTCCATCCAACGTCTTTTTGAAACGTTTGCGCCCATCCATATGGCTTTCCTTCCTGATGTTGGGTTGGGGAATAATGATGGTATGTGTGTCACTCAAGAGTCAGCTGCTCTACGTAGCTCATACAGCATGCAACAGACGATTCAAGGACTAGTTGTTAATTTCGGTGGCCTTATGGGTTCGTCCTCAGCTCTGCTAATTGCGAGGCATACTCAAAGATTGCGTTAGGCATGCGATGGATGCTTGGTCTGTTTGAAGCTGGACTGTTCCCCGGTGTCAACTATTACCTCTCATGGTGAGTCAAGCCGTCCGAATGTGCGCTCGAGTCCCCCTTTAAATCGACCTCTCAGTTGGTATAAACGGTCCGAGTTTGGAATTCGTGCGGCAATTTTCTTCTCTGCTGCCAGTGTATCCGGTGCTTTCGGTGGCCTTCTTGCAGTATGTGATACCTATAGTCACTCTGTTTCCAGATACTTAACCTCACATTTAAGGCGGCGATCTCGAACATGGATGGTATTGGTGGTAAACCTGGATGGGCATGGATATTTAGTGCGCCTCCCAATTCACTTTGCTGTTGGGCCTGATGCTGAGAAGAATTTTAGTTCTAGAAGGGTTGGCCACTGTCCTTGCGGGAGTCGCATCATTTTGGATCATTCAAGACTTCCCTGACACTGCCAAGTTCCTCACTGAAGCCGAGCGAACTGTAGTTGTCAGGCGTTTACAAAGCGATGACCAATTCAGTGCCGCCGGCGGAGAGAAGCTGCAGTGGAAGTATATTCTCAAGGCCGTGAAAGACTGGAAGACTTGGGTTGGCAGTACGTGATCTCTCTCTTCGTGGGTGGCTGGAGTTTTGAAGATGCCAAACTAGTGATTGTGTATATGGGCTGTGATGGACCGCTCTATGCTTTCTCTTTGTTCCTGCCTACTATTATCAATCAAGTACGTGTCCATCCTCGTTCTGTTCTACGTGTACATCGAACTGACACTTTCACAGCTCGGTGTGCAGAATTCATACATACATCTTTTCAACCTAATCACTGGCACACGTAACAGGTTTTATGGCCACGCCCGCCAATCTTCTGACCGTCCCAGTGTATGCTTTCGCCGGTCTTGTCACCTGTGGGGTGGGTTATATTGCGGACCGAATTGGCCATAGAGGGTATCTCAACATGTACGTCGTACTATCCTCTGCTAGCTTCAAATCATGATACTAAGTACATGTTCTATGGCAAACAGAGGATTCTTGTGCCTCGGTTTGTGCCATATGTATACTTGAATTTCATGATAATCCTCATGACGGTCAAACAGGTGCAGCGGGGTATATCATCCTAATTGCCTCTAGGACACCCGCCCTCTCCTACTTCGCTGTGTACATGGCAACCTGGTGAGCTAGGATCTTCCTATTGACTCTGTGCGTCGGGCTGACGTACTTAAAAGTGGAATCTATCCAGTCATCCGTAAGCCCTCCCAGTTAACTCCATGGCGCAACGCTAACGTCTACGGACCAATCCTCAGCAAACACTATGTGAGCTCTGTTGACTGACCCACGTTTAACCGTGACTAACAAAAGACCGCAGTGCCTGGGTATCTAATAATGTAGAAGGGTCTTACAAACGCAGCGTTGTTCTCGCCATGGTTATCGGTTTGTATGTCAATTCGCTGCTCCCAATGGTTCTGTTCGAACTAAATTCGCCTCGTTATCAGCGGTAACCTGAATGGGGGTGTAACCTCGAACGTCGTACGTCTTCATTAAGTCTTTTCCGTTGACCTCGGTGTTTACTTTGTACTCTCCCAGTATCGCGCGCCTGATAAGCCTTGGTACACGCTCGGTGTGTATCAGACGATATTTTCTAGGAACTGGACAACGTACTGACTCCCGAGCGCAGGTCACGGCCTGGTCCTCATGTACATCGGCTTCGGTATCATTTCGTCCATCGCGTACCAGTACTTTTTGAAGAAGGAAAACGCTCGTCGCGAGAGAGGGGAGAGAGATGAAATCATCGGGGATGCTCTTGGTGGCAATGAAAAGAACGGGAGGTTCGCAACTGTAGCGGACGCAAAGATGGACAAGGGGGATGAATGGAGTGGATACAGATACACGACGTAACAGGGGAAAGAAATTTATAGGGCTTGGACATGCATGCTGTATAACTGCACACGACAGAGTCCCACCCAAGAATTCATTACATATGTATTTTTTCATCATTAGTCTAATCGTTCGTACCAATGTTAAGATTGTGTAACACGCCATCGTCAAGGCACGGAAGAGACGTATGCTCTAGCACAGCACAGTCCCTGTAGTTAGTTGCATTAATGTCACGGGCGTGGTCAATCCAAGTGTTTGGTATTCATAAGGAAAAGTTGCGTCAAACATCCCAGAATGAAGTTGCGCGAGCCAAGTTCTATTGGCAGGATGTATAGGTCCATATGGTGGTCCGGATCAAACAGTTACTTAGAAATATCCTTTTGCACTAGAAAAGCGTGTAAATATCGAGCAGGAATATGCATGGCAAGAAAGAAGGACATACTGATCTCCATGTCCTTCTTCTCCCACTTGTTCATCTCGGGTGTCCCTTCCGCTTTCTTCCGTCCCAAGAATATCTCCCTCCACATTATCGTCTTCTCTGGTACACCGTCGGCAGCGTTGTGCTCAATGGGGCGCGCGAGTCGTTTGAGCCTCACGAGTTCCTCATTTGACAAGGGTTTGTCGGACTGAAGCTGTTCCCGGATCGATTCAAGGATTGATGTCTGGGCTGCTACGTGTGCACGCTCATCAATGGCCAATTTACGCTGGTTCACGAGATGTATGGAGAGTGTGATTATTGCCACAGAGTATATGGCATGAGGAAGGTAAGGACTCGGCATTAGAGATGACGTAATCTACTAGTGGTGTGAAAACCACAAGGAATTCCAAGGGAATCCCATCCCGTTATCCAGTTTACACAGAAGGAAAAAAAGCAACGTATAGTGAAGTAACCTAGTGGGTCTAAGAATCGCTAGAACAACCTGGTCACGGCTATGACCCGCCGCTGATATCAAGCAATGCCTCTATACTCTTGCCCAAATCCCCGTCCTGCGCTTCCAACACTAACTCAATCACCTCAATGTCGACACTAGGGAATATCTGGATTAGGGTATTCCTTGCCGCAGCGGCTGCATGTTCATGCGCGGCGTCGATCTGCCTCGACATACCCGCTAGGTCCAAATTGGGCGTTGGCGTCCGCGAGACAGACTGGCCATCGCCAGCCGCAAGTGACTGCACGCGCGGCGACACCAGCGTAGGCGACAGGAGATTATTTGACGGGCTCAACGCGAGCGGTTGATGTGTATATGGACCATGTCGCGAAGGGGTTTCTTCGGGTGCGTAGCCAGGTGAAGCCGAACCCGTAGACGAGGAAGACGACGGTATGCGTCGGACGCGTGGTTTGTATGGCGTTTGTATAGGCGGTGCGAGTGTTCCATCGCCCGCAGCAGAGTAGGGTGTCTGCGGGGGCTGCTGTCCGCCTGCACCCTCGGGATAGGACCAGCGCGGAACGGGTGGTGCGGCGCCTTGTTGCTCACGTTGTTCGCGCCCGAGCTCGAAGGGGGCGAAGGGCCCAGGAAGATAGGAGAGCTTGCCCTCTGCACCATCGAGGGCCTCGCTGAATATTCGCCCTATGGCATTCAAAGGTTTTGAAATCGTGTCCCCAGTCTTCTGGAAGAGCCTCTTGGCGTCATCGGAGATAGATTGGGCAGGAGTAGATATCGCGAGCGGTTGTGCGGATTCTTCACCTGCATGTGAGAGGTTGGATGGTGGGGTAGGAACTCTTGTTGAAGGTGCTTGAGAGAGGAGAGGGGAGCTAGTCTCTGATTGAGGAAGATCCTGAATAGCCTCTTCGACGTTTCTATACGGCTTTGAGAAATGACTTTAATATCACACTTTCAAAAACTCACTGCTCGAACTCCTCTTGCGTAATATTCGACAGCGAGGTATGGTCCATGGTTTCAATAAACGAGACGGCACCCATCTATGAAAATGTATAAGTCTCCTCGCAATCTAAATTCAAAGTAGAGACTTACGAGACTGGAAAGATAGTATCCAGCTTCACTTTGCAACTTCTCAGGGTTTCGGAATCTATTGATGAATCTGTTGGATGGGGATTCTCAGTATTATACACCTGCAACAGAGATCGCAGACAGACTTACTCGACATTTGAGAGTAGATGATCTGGGTTGGCTTTGAGGACAACGTAGATAAGTATCGGAACAAACGCATCAGCGCCCTCGTCGGCCCTCAGGTGTCGTATTAGGCCTGGTCGAATCATAAGGAGCCAAAAAAACGCTAGATATTCAAGGAACGCACCATAAATGACCTTACAACAGTTCAGTATACATATCAATTTGTCTCGAGGGGCCTTATAGTGATTGATCTTGAGCAGTTCTGAGAAAGAGTTCAGCAACAAGCAGAGTGCAGATACGCGTAGGTTAAGACCTTGATGCGCAAACAGAAGGAAGCCTGCACTTCCTTCACCCTCGGGTATATCAAGATGTCGCTCTTCAATCCATCCGAAAAGGGCGATGCGTTGAGAGAGAACACGGTCACGTTCAAGGTCGTCTGCCGTTATCGGTCGCGGAGGGATAGCGTGGACAACCTGTGGTGTGAAGGTACTGCGATGAAAAATTAAGATAAGGGCGGCAGGAGTTGTAACGACACGAACAACTCATATAGGCGATTCATGACCAGCTTCTCCATGCCCTCCATAGCGTTATCGAACTCTAGATCGGACGCGTTCTTCCACGGCTCACAGGCGCGCATCTGCCCCGCGATGAACTGGGAACAGGTTTAGCTACATGAAATGCGCAAAGGCGCAGGCAGCCCATGCTCACGTTCAGGAAGTCGTTGATTATCTTGACCTGATCATTTACGGTGAACGTGCGTTTGGCGAAATTGCTCAGGAATCTACAGGTGCAGGTCTCAATATGGGTCAAGTCGTACGTGAGCAATCAACACCACGGGGAGCACATACGAGCGTAGGTATTTAGACACGGGTTCTGCACTTCGGCTTTTCATCTGATCCAGGAAATTCTGGAAATCGAACGGGATTTCGCCTTGGGCACGGGATCCGGGAACAGGGGAAGCAGTGCCGCTTCCACTTGGAGTGTGCGCGGGTGAGCTTTTGCTGGTCGATGTCGCATCATTTCGTGGAGAGTCCTGCTGCGCAACGAAAGCAGAGAGTGCTGAGGGTGAGGGAACGGGCTTAGCCTGATCTAGCGAGAGAGGCCGCGGGCGAGATAGGGCTGGTATTGAGAATGAACGAGCTAGTGCCGCGAAGGACGGGAATGGAGAGGTGGCCAAGGATCCGGCGGATTGTGGTGAATCAGGTGGTGACAACGCCACATTGTCTTTCAACGGTAACGCTGGTGGTTTAGGTGAGGGCGTCCGTGGTGGTGGTGGGTGAGCCTCCGCCGTTTCCCATGCCCCCCGCGCAGCTTCTTCCTCCAAACTCGCCAGTGGATCAAACTGACTGAGCACGTCCTGCGAGACTTGTGGTGGCCTCTGATCTGTCGGACTAGACGGCGCAACAGCTTCTAACCCATGTACAATCGACTGGTCCAATAAGGATGGATCCGGTGTATGTAGAGGCTCCTCTTGCTCCTCCTCGTCTGTTGGGCGTGTCTTAGCTTTATCGGCATCTATGACATCGGTCCATGGGTTGAGTTCATTGATAGAGGCATCCTGAGACGTCAAAGGGCTTATAGGGTTCGACTTTGTAGTTTCCTGCTCGTTTGTTGGATTGGATACAGGCAGAGGGTCCATCGCGTCGTCGACGTCCGCGTAGCGCGAGCTCAACAAGTTCTGCCGCCTTGCTGCGACTCCAAGTCGTCTTGGGCGAAGCAGTCATGTGATATTGCACGTGGCACAACGCGTCCATTAAATTTAATGCTCCCTTTTGAACGCGCTAGGCTGCGCGTCGCGGCGCCGGACAATCGGACTCCCGCTTTGTACTTGCAGTAACGCCGCAAAGCGGTGATTTCACCTCCAGATAGTCCTTCTAATCGGCCGTTCCGCGGAATCCACTTAAAATTCCCTTTCCCCCTTATGCAGTAGACCATTGTCACTAACAACCCTCAGACGAGACTCTTGGCGGTGAGCACCTGTGTTGTTCCGTTCTCTCTACACTAATTTACTAACAATGGACAGGGTGTTCTGATCAACAACTGTCTCTCGATGTAGACATGTGGACACAAATCATCTTTTTCGTCCACAAAAGGTAATTTGTTCAAAGCTGTTGTTGTTTGGACAGAGCCTTTTCTATAGCACAGCTTCATCTCTTTCGTGTCTGTTTATCTTTCCCATCATCCTTTGACTGTTCCTTGTACCATCTACCCATACCCCTTCTTTTCCTCATACCCAAAAGTCTTCGGATTCACCCTAACCTTTTACTATGGGTCGCGCTCTCTTTTCTACTAATTACGCTCCAGTGGTGGCCGTGCACACAGAGCCTGACGTTCATGCCGACATTCCTAGATGCGAACGATGGAGCATCTCCAACCCTTTCGACCCTGATTCCGACGAATTCTGTCAGAGCGCGACGCGCGAGGTCTTCACTGACACCGAGGCATGGCGCCAGGAGCAGGAAGCAGTTAGGGAGTTGTTGGTGGCACAAGCGCGTAGCGCCGAGAGCCCCGCGTCCAGCGACACTAGCGAGAGCGACGCGGAAAGCCCCATGGCTGTAGGGCCCGATGATCCCGCCCTACTCATCGCTGACGCGTATCCTATTTCCGATATGGACGTGAGCTGGACCCCTCACGGAGAATTCCTATCCACAGGTAAGGCGAATCATGACAGGTTCTTCCGGACTCTCGAAAACAAGCCTCTTACACCCTACTGTCACAGAAGATTACAGCTCCATACCGAGCCATCACCGTCGACGTTCGTCCACGGCATCCATAGGCTTCCTTCCACCTAGGCCTTCTGCATATAACTCCCCAGTAGCCACAGAAAACGCTACACCACCCTCCTTCTCGCCTCCACGGTCTCCAACTCTTCGGCGAGCACATGCCATCGCCTCGATCAGCATACCCAACGAGCCGTCTTCGCCTAGCCCTGCATCGCCGGCGTCGCCTTCGACACCCACCGATGACATCTACCACCGCGAAATTATGACCATGCTTACACCATCGCCAGTCCCTTCTGTCACCCCTCATCTTTACACCTGGTACCGAGTCGCCCCACTGGCCGCCCCGGCGTCACCTCTCGCCAATATGAGTGCTGCAGGCCCTCTGACCAACCCCAGCGCTCGCATGTCCCTAGCCCACTTGAACATTGCCCCCGCGCGCGTCCGCGCCCAAAATGCCGCCGTCTGAGGCGACCTAATACACATCCTAAAATCCGCTTTAATGTCGGACATTCACATTAATCTGTTAATTGTCAGTTATGCCTTGCGTACACTTCTGCCGCCCGTCTATTTCTTGTCACTTCGAAATCCCGCTCGATCCTTGACGAATTGTCCCCTGGATTTCCGCCTTCTTTTCTTATATCTCATTTATGCATCAATCATATATACCGCCACCATAAACATCACTACTCTTTTCGAGGGTCACTCATTTTGCGCACGCACTGTTGTAGCATATTACTATTGGCCCTCTTACACGGCCTCAATGTATCTACTGGGTTGAGGTGTATCTGTCACTCGATCTTGACATTCACGCAGTTAGGACGGGTTTGTGAAGGTCCTCCATCTGTTCTTGCAAGTGATACTGAATGCTAAAATTCCTTAATATTTCCAAGGGACTTTCAGCCGTAGTTGGACTTTGCTCAGTAGCCATACACAGTTTGTGGAAGTCAATATTCATCATTGAGGTGCGTCATTCTAATTCTGCGCGTGGAGGTTGCGTTGGATGTATTGTTATAGAGAACTTGCGAGTCACCTTGAAGGCGTAGAGGCAGTGACACTTTCTCTCCATTCATCGACCATCGCCCTGCGACGACGGTTGTGCTCAACCTTGACGACCTTGTCAGCACGCTGAGCAAACAATTTAGCACAATAGTCCTTAAGCCTGCCACTGCCGCCGCCGCCGCTGCTTCCACTCCCTTCCTGAAAGCCCTTATTACAGCCCCGACAGTCTCAGTCAACATCGGATTCGCGGACATCGTCCAAGTCGGCCCACGGTGCTCGCGTTTTGACAGCAGGCTTGAATTCCTCCTCGAAGTTCTTGTCTGACCTTTCAAGAAATTCGGGCGTTGCCAAGTCCACGACAAGAGCCATTCCACAGAGGTAATCAAGAATGATAGGCGCAGGACAGTCCTCGGAAGTTGCAGTGGACGCAAAGGTAGCGTCGACGTTGTGCAGAGGGATGCTAACCTCATCTAGGATCGGCGACCAACTGGGGAATTTTTGCCAAGTCGATGCGCGGGCTGTGGGGCTGTGGACTTGAGGTGGCCTGGGTAGCGAAGGACGCGTCGTTCGGGTCCATATACGGGTTTGGAGTCTACTCAAGCACGCCACTGTCGGATAGGAGATGAGGGTGAAGTACGCATAGACGTATCCGAAGGAAAGCGGCCGCTGAACTCCTTAAACGGCTGCACAACATAAAATACATGAATATGGCATTGCAAGGGCGCCTCCATGTCTAGCAAGCCAGTAATCAAATATAATGCCTGGACACGCCTTGTCAGTTCAGAGCATTCCACGGGAGCTTGAAGTCCTCGCTCGGACCCTCGACATTCCGGAATGAAGTGTGCTTCTTCAGAGTTGATTCATCATTTGTCAACACACAAGCATGTACATTTTCCATCCGCCTGAGCCTTGACAGCTTCCGCGAAGGATCGCTTGGGTGTGGGTGCCCATCTAGTGGTTGAGGTCTGCAGCTTCAAGAACTTCCTCTGAATAAACCAATTTGGGTGGCACAAGAAAGGTTTGCTAGTGCCAGCTGTAAGTGGATGGTTATTCAGATCGTGTTGGAGTAGCGGGTGAGATATGACGGATTCATCACCGATAAAATACTAAATGTCAGATGGAGTCTCACCCGTTTGCAATGCCGGTCCGGTGGCATTTTTTGAGATGAAGCAGGGCCATTGAGTTGACGAGAAAGCGGCGCAACGGAGCCATGCTTGCGTATTAGTGGTAGATTGAGGTATCATAATGCAAGGTATCCTTCAAAGTGATGGGACCAGGCGTCTTCTCGTGAAAAGTACAGACGTATTGTGTCAATGTCGGACATGCGTGCTTGTGCGTAGGGAGAGAGGTGAATATCAGACTGAGACGTTGTTACTGCAACCCTATTGAGTGGGTTTGTCAGGGTTCAAATGTGGAGTGCCAGGAACTCAGCTACTGGCACTGGCATGCAAGTTGTGCGCCTCATGGTTGTAGGCCACCCTAGCAATGTATATTCGCTATCTACGTGTGCCTAGCATTGGTAAGGTGCATTATGCGCGACATCTCTTATTGCTTTCATGCAACGAGTCCAATGCACAACTGTGGCGGTGGTGGCGGTCAAAAATTGTCAGGAATTGATACACGCTTTTTGGGCACGCCCTATCCCATATCCTGCGCTCTCGAAGTACAGTCTGAGGCTAGTGAATATGGCGAATGATGATTTCTGCCCCAAGTAAACGGTTTATATCAGGGAACCGGCTCACCTACGCACGATCGGCGCCATAACGTTGTTTCATCACCTTGAGTAGGACATGTCATTTTTTTCACGACAATGCAAACAGTGAACTCCATTTTTTCGAACAGTGCGTCTCTTACGATGATTGTCGCAGGTCAGCCTTGTTCAAATGACCAGTACATAAAGCTACCTACATATTACCAATATTGATCATCATTTAGTTCAACCCCATCGTGTGTCGTACTGACCCAAGCTCTCCACCAGCGCCCAATCGAATACCCCAGGTTTGGCACCAGGGGTCGCAAATAGACACCAAGTATCTTCGCCATCTACACGTGCTAGTCTCATCGGGCCATCTTTGAGCGACGCCGACGGTGAGATGTACGAGACGGGGGACGAAGAACATGCGTGCGCAGTGATTGCTACGAAAGGTTTGACTTCGGGGCTGTCGCTGTTTCCTAGTGAAGTCTTGACTGACGCACTATGATCAGGAACGATGGAGAACAGATGGGAGATATCAGCCCGGAATAATCTGATCAGACAGAGTGACAATCGAGGCGTACATCGCGATGTCAATCACCGACTGGAGGAATACTGAGCTGATGAAGCCGGACCAGCGGAAGTGCGTCATGCTGCCGACATGGGAGGGCAAGGGGTGCTCATATAAAGCAGCGTAGGGATCCACGCGGTCGTTTGCTCTCAACCTGCCCTCTTAGGTCAACTTCTTGATCATGCGGTAGATTCAAATCACTCATCACACCTTTGTGAGCCCAAAGAGGACAGTCCAACCCATTCAAAGAGTGTAGCCATCTCCGTGTCCCAGTCTTCTATATCACCGTCATCTGCTGTTGGCGTCTGTCTGTCAGAACCAGGCGCAGCAGTGTTTGTTTGGGAAGCTGGAGGCCGACGGCGTAGTGACGGCGAAGGGATATGCACATCATCGCTCTTTGTCACTTGGCACGAAACCTCGCACATCTGTGATGTTGTAGACGTTGGTTCGGTAATGCTCGCATCTATCGAGAGATATCACAGATACACATTAGCATGTTTCAATGAAAACTTGTCTGCGCGAGCATCTCACCGGTTGTCGAGTACACCACATTCCACGCCCCAAGGCCATCACGTTCTCTCCTTGCATCCCATGCCTTCAGTGCTTCATTCCTACGTGCTTGGTTCGCAACCGATTCCACATTCTTCTGTAGCGACAGGCGTATCACTATACACCACAGATGAGCCCACTGAAGATCGGACTCTGCATTATAACGAGACGCACTGAGACGCACCGAAGAAATCTTTATGTGTCTTGAAGGGTAGCCGCTTCCCCAGCAAGCCGAGTCGCTCGTATGTCTCTTTCCCAACGAAGATGGTCAGGAGACCACGGGGATCTATGCACCACACGTCGTCGCTGTGCGCATCGGTGCTAAGCATAATGAAGCATCTGTACATGCAGAAGGACCGGTGGGTTAGGTCTGGCCAAATGTGAGGTACCGGGAAAGACGCGCACTGTTGTGGCTGTAAGTAGTAGTCGGCGAAAGTGCCACTAGTGTCGACCAAGTCTGCAAGTTTTACTCTGTCCCGGATGTACCGCGTGGAAAGCTTCGAAAGTGCCGGTTCAAGGGTGCCCGAGGACGGGAATAGAACGTCGATCTAATTGAAGGTTGAAAATCGCGAAGTATGAGTCCGGTGGTCCAAAAATTCCGGAAAAGCCTACATACCTGGCGTGTGAAGGGATGCAAAACAGCAAGGTGCCGGAGGTTCGAAGACGATGTGGACTGGACGTCCGTGTCAGTTGTAATTTTCACCCGGCGATGTTCCGGATGCGAGCCATCCATAATATAATGTTTTCAGTATCGGCGATGGTGTTAGTTGTGGTTAAACCTCATGTTTACAGTCGTCATTGTTGTGGAAACTCGAGTAGATTTCCATACAACCCCACTATCGAGGTAAATGTAAATACAGATTTGTGTGATGTGCGTATTGGTAGTATTAGTCTATGAATGTCTACGAATCCAAAACCACTTGCGAATGAATATGGGTGGTCAGTGGGACAATGGTATGAAGAGGTATACAAGAACAAGGCGGCTGCTTAAGCCAAGGGGGCGCGGAGATATTTCCTCCTGTACTTGCTATCGATGTGATCGAGGTAGTAAGCACCGGGCCAGATGTTCTCAACGAGGCCTTCGGGGGTGTAATCATGCGCGTTGTGGTTCTTTTCCCGGAGCTAATAAAGCAAGATCAGCATACGAAAGCGAGAGTGAGCTCAACTGGATGACATACCGTCAGGGCGTTGACGAATTCCTGGGGGTGCACAACCTTCATGCTCTTCAAGCGGTTGAGGAGGTCCATCTTCTCGCGAATCTCAGTGGTGTCACCCTTGACGCGCGCAGTGAAGAAGCTGGCAGCGCATCCACTTCCGAACGCGAACAAACTGATACGCTTGCCCTTGAGGGTCTCGGGCTCAGTAGTGGAAAGCAGAGAAGCAAGGCACTGATAGAGTGAGCCAGTGTAGGTGTTGCCGAGCCGGCGGGAGCAGGACATTCCGGGGTCAGCCTTCGCCTTAAAAGCAGCTTTGGATGCATTGATGAAGGTCTTCTCGACGGCCTTATCACCAAGAGAGTCAGTGTGGCTCATGGTAAGGAAAGTCTCGGGGTTGGGAATATCGGCGAAGCGGGGAGATGTGGGGTTGGAGAGGAAGTCGTTGAACCATAAACGGCCAAAGCCCTTCACGGCCTGCTTGCCGTAGGGGCTGTGGAAGATAGAGTAATCGACGTCATCGATGGAAAAGGTAGTCTTCTCAGTAGGAACACCGGCGAGTTGCGCCCTCTTGGCGGCTTTGGTGTGCTTTTCGCGGAAACGTGCATAAGCAGCGTCGAGAGCGGCGATGTAGGTGACAACCGAAACAGGTCCGTCGACCTCGGGGTATTCGGAAGAGAGCTTCGGCTTGTAGAAATCGTAGGTATTAGACATGTAATTCCCGTGAATGGCTATAAAAAGTTCAAAACATCAGATGGTGTCAATGATGAATGGATGAGGCACATACGCTCAAACACGACAGGGGCATTGGGACCAATGAGCATGGCGCAAGCACCAGCTCCACCGGCCGGGCGCGCCGCACCCTCGGCATAGATGGCAATGTCGCCACCGACGACGATAGCATTACGACCATCCCAGGAGGAGGATTCGATCCAGTTAATAGCGTTGAAAAGGGCAGCGGTGGAGCCGTAACACGCGTTTTTTGAGTCAATACCCTCAATATCGAAATTGCCTGCTTCGGCGAACAGATCCATCAGGGTTGTCTTCACGGATTTCGACTTGTCAATGATAGTCTCTGTGCCGACGTCGATGCGGCCAATGGACTTGGGGTCAATGTTGTACTTCTCGAGTAACCCAGCGACAGCTGAAAAAGTTTAGCATGAGACTTCCTCGCGAGTTTAACACTGCACACTACTCACCGTTTAGCATGAAGGAGTTGATATCCTCACGGTCATCAGGCCATGCCATGTACTCTTGGCCGAGACCAATGGTGTACTTGCCCTTGGGGACACCATCGAATTCTTCAAGGTCAGCCTCGGAAATGCACTACAGAGGAAGGTTAGGCATGTCGACACGAAAAAGATCGTGAAAGTCGCGCACTCGGAGAGGGAAGTAAGCCTCCATGGCGAGAACACCAACATCCTTAGGACGAGGGAGCTCGATATCGAGAGGGGAGGAGATGGGAATGGTCATTGTGGCTTGTGAGTAGACGGGGTGGTGAGAGGCGAGTGTAAAGAGAAAAACTGATGAACTCCTGTGTTGGGCAAGAACTTATATATATATATGAAATTATGGTGAGACGAGTAAAATAAAAGGAAATTGATCCCGAAAAAATGTGGTACGATTTGGGGTCATGTCGCCTCGATCGGCTCATCTAAACTTGACGGTCTTTACCTTCTTTACAACTCCTTCTCTATCCATCCAAGGCATTTATCTCCAGTAGGTTACCACATGTCCACGCCTGTTACAGCCGCAATGTTTCGTTCTTGTCCGTGCTTGGGACCGCCTCTATTGTGGTACCGAGCACGATAAGCTAAATGTGGGGTGTCTCTCTTGTCACCTAAAGCACCGCTTCTTGTCTTCCTTGTGCAATTTTCACTACACGCAGTGGATGCATGTCAGGTGCATGTCATAGTTGTCCCTAAACATAACCATTTTCGACCCAATTTCAAGCGTGACTCCTTCATCTATATGATCAATATCAGGGTCAAGCGTCCTCCACCCCCTCGCTTGGGTATGTCTTCTCGTCACACGACCCGCCCACCATCAAGACATCTCGACTTCTGAACACGTTTTCGCCTCGAGCTAGAGGGTCGTCTGTGACTCGTAATAGTTTTCGAGGCCGCTTATCGCACGGCCGACGCCCCAATATTTCGAATAGAATATTGGCCCAAACACATCGTTATCAACTTGGATAACCGGCTCGGTGATGACAACGATCTAGCCTGGTCTGCGCACAGTCGCATATATGCATCTACTGAGGGTTTCCAAATTCCGTGATGGCCTCGCATTTCCTTACAGGGATTTGTTAGTCTCACACAATTCAATAGTCCGAGGCAACCTGAGAAGATCAGTAACACTGGGAGGCCGCGTTTGATTCAAGATGGAACAAAACACGCCACAAGTTCGTATGCTTGTCATGCTGCTTCGACGACTATTCACTTATCCACTGTTACATAAAGCGAAGATAAGGGAGTGACTTGTCCGTCTGTGAGGTTAGTTCTTGATCCACTCCCGCGACGTTTTCTGCAGCCAAAGCCGGTGCAGAAAACACTCCACAAGACCCTCTTCTGACCCTGGTCGATGGAATAGTCGTCACTTATCCTGCTAGGAATTCCTGCCACTTGCCGTGAGTTGCCGTACCCACTGGGAAGTGCGTTCCACTTTTACCTGGCCTTGGCACTTGCTAAGTTTTCGAGGAGAAAGTCCCGAATCCACAACCTGCAGCCTCGGTCCACGCGCATACTCCTGGGACACCCCGTTCGTCCCAACTTTCAGCCGAAGGTGATAGCCGCGGCTAGGGAGGCAGGCAAGAAGTTGACTCTTCCCCAACGTCGACGCATAGCTGCTTTCAAAGACTCGTCAATTCCATATTCCACTTCTCCTGACTATCTCCTCCATCGGATTGCCTGGTTCGCAAGAGGTTATGGGGCTGGTGCATATGCGCCGCATGCACAAACTCTGCGGGGGGCTTCCAGCATTATGGATACAGCTTCACTTGTGTCGTCCGATATTTCTGCGAGCCAGTGGTTGCCCATCTTTCAGCTTTGAATGTAGTGAAGTGTTTGTTCGGACCTAACGGGCGTAGTAAACTGAAATCGTATATGGTTAGTTTACTGAATCTGTGATGTTTGACGCCACCTACAGTTGAGTTGACGATGCAGTCGTCCCCAGATGATGCCCCATCTAAGTTTTTGCCCCGGCCACCTTTACGTTACATTTCTTATAGGACGGGCGAGCCACGTAAAACCGCGAGCTGAGACATATCCCGGTAAATGGGACGTGGAAGATTACTGGTGCTCGCAGCGAGCTCTTCGTGTATACGTCATGGCTCAAGACAGTGCCTAATGTCCTGGGTTGTTTCGTGTGGTAGCGCCTTCTGCGATCGGGGCGTTTAAGATATCATGTGTATTACTTGCGGAAGATGTGAGTGTAGGTAAGGTGTCAAAGGGGCTGTTAAAATGACCAAGTAAGTAACAAATATAGGGTGAGTAAGTAACGAACTCCATTATGTTTAAACGAATGGTGGGTATTCTGACGGTTTGCTACAGGGGGATGGCATTAAACTGACACCCAGCAACTCGCCTTGCCGCTAGTTGGGTAGAAAACAACCATCATCGAAGATAGGTGAAAGGTGGAGTAGCGATTCCCGTTCTTGATCTTGCTCACTCCAAAAACTTGACCGGCTTGTGTGTTGTTGAGCTCTGCGACAACTACCGCCGTGGTCCGGTCGTATTCTGCGTGTCGTTAGCAACCAGCTCTGGAGTCAACAAACAAGAGGTGACACGCACCTTGGGGAGTTATCTTGGCGTTACCGCCAAAGAATGAGCGAAAGAACGTAACATCCATGGTGAGCTGAAAGTTACAACGCGTTATGACAAGCCGCTTGAACAGAAAAAAAGAAATGCCTCACATCGAACCGCATCCTCTGTATTTCGTACTTTTCAAGTGCCAACGCGCTCTTAATACGGTCTCCAAAGTCCTTCTTGTTCAAGGAGCATATGCCCGCGGATGAAGATGCAACAGTTGGCTTTTTCACGCGTGGTTTTTTGGCAGGTGCTGGGACTGCGGCTGTGGGTACGTAGTCATCATTCTCTTCGTCGCGCTGTTGTGTATATGAGTAGCTGGCTCTGCTCCTCTAGAAAATATTGGAATATCAGACCCTGCGTTTTACCGTCGCGTCGGCCATTGCAAAGCTACAGAATCTTGAGAGAATCAGATGAGGATTGGGCTCGTGTCATGGTCACACCTATTTCATTTTGGAGGGAGCTCACGTGGCTGTGACACTTGCAATTTAAATTTGACCTTCTCCTCTGAGTTTTTCAAGTTGTGATCGCGATATTCAAGCCCTCCGCGGTCATATGCATGCTCACGATCCACTTGATTATTGTCTCGATAATGAAACACGGGCTTTCACGTACCCATTTTTGGAGTTCACAATTGTCCCCCATCCCAGGAAGCCCGGAAGCCCCCATTCCAATATATCCTCACCGGACCTCTCATTCTGAGCACGGCCTAACCTAGTGTTCCTTTCCTTGTTACTGTAAGCACCTCAGACCGAGCTGAGCTCATCCGACATCGCCGTCGAGTGAGATCTAATCTTATCTTGTTCAAGGTGATCAAGAGGCGAGCGCCTCGGCTCCGGAGTCCGGAGTCAACTCTAATGCTGACACCAATCTTGGCATAAATTTATACCACTGGCTTCGCCACTGAAGCATTCATTTCTTCGTGTTTCTTATATTCTTTCTATTTGTGATGGCAGATTCTAGACCTTCAACTCCTCCACCTCGTGAAAACGCTTCTGCGTCGTTGCAACTCACACCTGAGCAGGTCAAGCAAATAGAAATCAATCGTTTGAAAGGTACGTAAAGTGACAAGTACCTATAGACTTATCTTGGCTGAAACAACGATGGACAGCAAAGGCACGCCAAAGAGAAAAGGAACAAGAAGCGTCGACGTCCACTGCGATACCCAATGCGCACAATAAACGTCCCCTAGGAGTGACTCCGGCCGTTTCAAGTTCTCCGACCGCCCCCGGCGGGTCTAAGCCACTCAAACGCGACTTGCGTCTGGGAACCTACTTTGAATATGATTTGTCCAAAATGGTGAACTCTAAAGGCGGATTCCTGTTGGAGGACGGGAACGAAATCGACGAGGAGGTGCGAAGAAAGGAGAAAGAAAGAGAAAGGCAGCGTGCTAGACAGAATCTTGATCCTCGTGAGTTAACTACCAAGTATTACCTTACCTTGGGTGACACTGACATCGTAAAGCCATGCATCTTGATGCGAGTTTGAACCCTAAGTGTGTTGATTGCCAGTCTATGGACATTGACCAGACCTTCAAAAAGGTCTTTGGTTGCCTGGTGTGCAAGAAGTGCCAAAACGAGAAACCGGAGCGATACAGCCTTCTTACAAAGACGGAATGTAAAGAGGTATGTAATGAGATTACATTGAGCCACCTAGCAAACCCAGCTTTGTTGCAGGACTATCTGCTTACAGATCGTATGTCTGTCGTTCACCCGAAATATAGTATGTTCTCATCTCCCTCCAGCCGAATTGCGCGACGAAGAACTCCTTCCACATCTCTTGAAAGCAAATCCACACGCCTCGACCTACGCGAACATGATGCTATACTTACGATTCCAGGTTGAGGAATTTGCTTGGAAGAAGTGGGGCTCACCGGAAGCACTCGACGCAGAGTATGAACGACGCACGGCCGAGAAGAAGAAAAAGAAGAACAAGAAATTCGAGCAAGGGTTGAAGGAACTTCGGAAACGGACAAAGGAGGGCGTTTGGCAGAGGAGAAAGGACGAGGAGCACAAGCATGTATTCGGGGCCTTAGAGACGGGCCTGGATGGAATGGGCAAGCAAGTCTGCCATACGTGTGGGTTCACCATCGATGTCGAAGTCATTTAATCGGGAGGAGCTTGGAGACATACCCAGGACAAAGGGTGTGGCACAGGTTGGAACTGAGCTGAATCTCATGGGCCGGAGAATGTCCTGATGTTCATGCTCGTGCCTGCTCGTACTCGCTCATGCTCCGGAGACCGGCACCCCTAATGACTACTCTCAGCATCCTTGTAGCGGCGTGGGCTCATGAACATCCGTCTTGACGCGGTGGTGAAGTGGTGCTTGGTGGAGAGCACTATCGAACATCACATGTGCTTGTTGTTAGAAGCGACGGAGGGCGGAGGATGTCGGTGCCTCAGGCCACAGAGGCTTAACAGTTTGCTTTGACGTACAGATCAGTGGTCTACATACTACTTAGAGGTTGCTTAGAGGTTGAGGTCGAGGTAGATTTTTTCTAATATTGGTTGAAATCTGAGCTGGCAACCGGTAAATTGTGTGCCGGATGTCCGGACGGCCTTTGATATCTTTTGCTATATCAAACTATGGACTTACAAATTGAAACTATCACAAGCGGCCTGCACGGATACTTAAAGACCATTTGTGTTTGGTGACGGGCCCCTGGAGACGTCATGGACTCCAACCAAGTAGAACATGAGCAAATCTCAACTTCACTTGAGGTTGAGCAGTTGGATGTCAACCTTTTTCGATCAAAGTCTCTTTGGCTTCCTGCTCGTGCTCGTGGTGTGTTTGGCGGGTGAGTTTCGATAGGAATTCACGCGTGGATGTATCCTGAAGATGTTCTCTAGGCAAGTCATCAGTCAAGCATTGGTTTCTGCAACAAATTGCGTCGACTCCGCGTTTGGGCTACATGTGAGTGGTAGTTTCTTAAACGAATGCTATATTTCCCCTAATGGTACGATCCCAGTCATTACATGTTAGTTGCAACGGGCTGTAAACCGGGATATCTGATTGAAGCCTTGGATCCAGTGCTATTTCCTCCTAAGCGCCTCCCCATCCACGCCAATTATTTACCACGTCGACCGCGTGCGTCAAGGACGTACTTACACAACCGTATCTGTCAGAGCCCACCAGAATGGACGCATCGTCTTCGTGCTGATGTGCTCTTTCCAAAAACCTGAACCGTGGCAGCCTTCACACCAATGGCCGATGCCCCACGTCCCCGGACCTAAGGATTGTGAGGACGAAGAAATTCGATACCTCAAAATGCTCGAATTGCCAGCGACCTCATCGCGAGAGAAGGCATTCTATCAGGACGCATTGACGGTGAGCTATTAATATGTAGTTCCATTCATACTGTCAGTTGCTTACTACTTCGCACCTAAAGGAACGTTTGAAAAGTCCGATTGCTCTCAAACGTGCAAGAGAGCATCACATCGCCTCAGACGGAACAATTGCCTACATGTACTGGATGAAAGCTCGGAATATCCCAAGTTATGAAGGCCCATTCCAGAAAGTGAGCGAGCTGCATATTATGCGACGAGCTGGTTCCTGACAAACAGGTTCAAGTGTATCCTGAGTTACATGTCAGACATGAATTTGTGTGTTTGATTCTGTTTCTTTGTTGAGACAAAATCTAACCAAACCCAGTATATCGAGTGTATCGAAGATCGTTGGTCTCAAACGAATTGGAAAGGGGCCAGATTCTGTGAGCATGACTGTACGTATACCCTACAATCATGGATTCTGCTGTTTTCAAGCCGATGCCCCACAGTCGACCCTCGACCATTCGATTTATTTTTACAAGTAAGGAATGTTTCATCCCCGACGTTAATATACTGATTAAAATGACATGTGCTTAGTGACGACTTTAATTGTGGCGACTGGTTGCTCCATGTGGTACATACTTTTAGTTTAAATGCGCTGCCTAGTTTAATATCGATCTTCCTCCCTAGATCGTCTCCCCACGAACTGGGTCTGGAAGAGGAGTAGCACACGGAAGGGTGGGCCCTTTACCTCTTGCCTTATTCTCGTACACTAAACTATTGATCAGATATATACCCAGGATGGGGTGCTGGTAGCAGTAACCTCGCAGGAGGGCGTCGTCCGAGCCAATATACGGGGACCAGTAGACAACTCGGCCAAAGTGGCCGCCAAACTTTGAACGAGGCATGTAGGAGGTCGGAATAGCAATTTCTAAGATCGATATCATACATACTATTTAACAACTTATATAGAAATAATCATAGGCTTTGAATGGAGGTTGAATTCGATGAGAGTAAGGAGTATTCAGTGGGCCGAGCGAAGGTCATATGGACCCGTACCTTCATCCAGATAGGGTTATAACCTCGTCACGGACCACGACATAATGAAGAAATGTAATTCAGGGTCAGTAGAAAGGTCGTTCCTTTCCACTTCTTGCAATCCTGCTTCGACCTTGACAGTACCTTTCTTGAACACTTCCCCATCCCATAGTTCTTTCCATGTCTCAGGCGAGTGGCAGAACATATACTTCCCTGAGCTAGTAAGGGCCTCGAGCACAGTCCGGAACCCCTTCTCGACCCTCCCGCCCTGCGCTCCAAAGATGATCGAGCCGGGTGCAGGTGAAAGGAGAGTAGCAACCTGACGCGCAAGTTGTAGCTGCTCTGCTTCATCAAAGAGGTGGAAGAATGATGATGCATGGATTGCCGAAATTTTGCCTTGCAGAGGTGTGAGCGAAGTGAGGGACGATAGGGGCTGTTCAAGTGGTGCACACTCCTCGGGGGCATAAAATGGATCGCGAGGCGCGATGACTGCTGGGTCAAAAGCGTCACCTTCAATGAATACAGCTGGGAAGGACTCTGGTGTGGATCTGAAGAGATCGTGTCCACAGTTCCAGAACCCTAGCGACCCTCCCCCGTCAGTGATCATGGACTTGGCAGTGATAGTCGATCGGCGTAGTACCTAAACGAAGGTCGGACGCGATAACGTTCTCGACGGGCCATCCATCAGCTACAATTTTCCGTACGTCATTCCCAACTGAAGGAGGAGTGTGAGCAAGCCTACTGGATCCTTTGTCAGCTTTAGAAGGACGCACAGCAACAAGCGATGTCAAGGAATAGTGCATTGAAGTACTTCTTGGGAAGTGCGAGAGCTTCTTGATAAGCTGGTAGACGCGAGATCTTCAGCCTAGCGAGTGCCTATTTAGCAACAAAAGCGTATACATATAACGCTCCGTTATTTGCATACTTGGTGAACGTCAACAGACGGATGCATGGGTAGTGGAAGACCTGTGCCAGAAGTGTAAGAAATGTGCATCCGTTCAGATATGACGAGGACCAGTGTGACCTCGTAAGCCTTTTCCTGTACGGCCAATATGTGCTCTTTGAGATCTTTGTCATCCCATATTCCCGTTTGCTGCTTGAAAAAGGCCAATTCATCGTCGTCGTCCATTATATAAAACGAATCATCCAGAGGAGGTGTTGTTGGTTCAGGGAGCTCTACAGACATTGTGAGTACTCTGTGAGTCCAGAGGTTGGTATCATGGAAGATACTTATATGTTTTTCTTCTATCGATACCGTTTGCCATAGCCTGCCAAGTGTGGGATGTAGGTCTAAATTTAACTCTGCTTTCCATGGTTTTGCTTCCGTCGGCACTGCGTTCTAAAAATGTAACAAAGAAGCCAAAGGGCCGGCCACTACTGTAAGTAAAACGCCGGGAAGCTCTATCTATTGCCTGGTGATTGACCAAACGAGAAAATAAAAAGGTTTGGAAAGCTTCATATCTGGTCTCTCGACTTCCTTCAGCATAGCCTTAACTTTGACCGCGCCGCTGTCGAACACTTGGCCGTCCCAAAGTTCACACCAAGATTCTGGAGAATGGCAGAATAGACCGGGCTCCCCCTCAGTATCATCGGCTATCCCCTTCTCTGGTCTACCTATGTGCGATCCAAATATCACCGATCCGGGGAGGGGGGACAACAGCGTCGCCACGCGCTGTGCAAGCTCGTGTTGGCGATGTTCGCTGAAGAGGTGAAAGAAAGAGGACGCGTGGATAGCAGAAATGTGGCCCTGGAGGGGCGTCAAGGAGGTCAATGCATCAAGATTCGGGCGGGGGGTTTCCGGTACTTCGGTGAAGGGCGAGAGGGGAGCGATCATATTGGAGTCGAAAGCATCTCCAGCGACAAAGGCGGCAGGATAGGTTTCGTGCGTGGTCTTGAACAATTCGTGCCCGAAGTCCCAAAAGCCTTCCGTCGACACCGATTAATAAGTCAAGAAAGAGAGACGAGAGACGATGGAACGTCCTACCTTGTTGGAGATCAGAGCCGATCACGTTTTGGATTGGCCACCCATCAGAGACTGCTTTTCGTAGATCATTGCCGACTGCCAAGCCATTAGCTACACATATGGCGTAGCTTATTGAGACTCACAGCAGCATCCTATATCCAAGAGAACTGCGTCTGGACGGTCGCGGCTCAGCTTCAGGGCCGACTGATAACCAGGCAAACGCGAAATCTTGAGCCTTGAGACATGGATGTATCCTATAAGCATAGAAGTATTTGATCTTTGATCTTTGTCAACGTACTTGGTGAATACGAAGAAACGTATACAAGGGTAACCATATATCTATCTAAGTGTTCCATGATCTAGTTCAATGGCTCAAGGAAAAGTGTTAAACGTACCTCGTATGCTTTCTTTTGTACGCTGATGATGTGCTCCTTGAGCTCGTCCTCGTCCTCAATCTTGGTTTGAGATTTGAAGAATGACAACTCTTCAGAGGAGAGCACTAGGAATGCTTGGTCTAGAGGAGGCTTCCTCGCGGGATCAGCGTACCGTGATGACATGATTTCTGAACGCAAAGAGGGAGAGATATGAGAGTTCAGATAGGAGACTGTCAAGTGAGGGGCGCTACCTTATAAGTTCTTTTTCTGCTCAGTCACGGCGGCGGTTCCGAGAGTATGACTATGGGGCCACGTAATTGGGAAGGTGTTGCACCTTGATCACACGGATGTTTTTCCGCGCAATCAATCAATTAATCGTGACCACCACAGTCGTTCAAGTTTCTGTTGGGCATTACCACTCGAATATCAACGACTTCCTCATGGCTCGTTTTCTATGCATGCGCCAAGCCAGACCAGGCCGTTATTGACGTAACAAGAGCTTGAATAAGTGCGCAGTCGAACGAGATCCACAGTAGCATATCGCATCCCTTGAAAATAACAGAGGTCTCAGAAGATCGTCGTCGGATTCGATATATCAGCCAAGACGACTTGAATGGAGGGCGTCTTGAGGACTCGATGCAGTCACGGTGGAATAAGGGGTTGATATGTAGTATCTCAGCAACCGACCAATAAAATGTGTCTTGTTAAGTGGTAGATTCGGTACTAGACACGTTTTATAGTAGTCACACCAGCTGTGCAGAAGACGGTCACGGTCGAGAGTCGTGGCCCAGGCAAGACGAGAATATTATACACGTACACATTTACCCCATGATTCGTTTACCCCAACCGAACGTACATAATGAGTTCCGAGTCCGGAGGAGTCCCTGTTCGGCTGTGACGCGTTTGCAATTGACGGCCTGACTGTTGACCACATCCTCGAGGAGTCCCGAGAAATGTCATGGTGGGTGATGAACCAGCATGTCCTGAGCAGAAACGAACACTGTTGACTGACTCGAACGCAGGCTTGCCAACCCAAGACCGTCACGAGATCCGCTCACCCTTGGTCTCTTCTTTCGTGACATCGCGGCGCCTCTCCTTTGCTACTATGCCACTGCAATCCTAGTGCTCACGCCGAACACTCGTCCTCTTCGAATATGTGTTCTTCCTCTGACATTGTGGACATTCATTAATGGCGCAACGCGGGTTGACCTCGTCAAGACATTCCACGACTCGTCAAGGCTCGTTTTCTGGAATCAAGGGCTTACGGTTCGTCCCTAAACCCTACCTCACTCATTATTCGTGCTAACTCGTTGTAGATCGTATACACGGTACTCAGCATGCGAGTAATCACCTGGACGTTCCAGACAAAGTGCTTCGCACGAGTGAAAACCCTACAGAAACTCACTCCTCAATTCTACACCGCCCCTGCTCCACCACTACAAGCTAACCAGGTCTTCATTGACGCTTTTGAGCTTTGTTGTAATCTCCGTGGCACCGGCTGGAATTGGTCTCAGCACCTTCAAATACCCCAAGAAACACGTCCCACGAGGTCGCCCACAGCATTCGTGGCTGCAACCTTATACTCCCTCTTCCTGCATCTTTTACAATTTGACGCCCTTCAATATTCCATACAGTGGCTCGGACCCACTACCCTTGGCTCTGCCGAGGGGGCCAGTATCTTTGACGCCAATTTGCCACCGCTTCTGAGATACACAAGATCCACAGTGATTACGTTTTTATCCGGAATGACGGTCTATACTGCAATACAAGCGGGCTATCACATACCCACAATATTCGGGGTCCTTGTATTCAAGCAAGATCCATCCCTTTGGCCACCGGCTTTCAAAACTCCGTGGCTTTCGACATCTTTGACGGAGTTCTGGGCGAAGCGCTGGCACCAATTGTTCAGGGACATTTTCATAGCTATTGGTGGAAAACCCTTGTCCCTTCTCCTTGGACGCGCAGGCGGCGTCCTTGGCGTCTTTACTATTTCCGGGATACTCCATGACATCGGGCTATGGGGCATGGGACGAGGCGCGGATTTCCTCAATGTTGGCGGATTCTTTATCATCAACGGATTAGGACTATGTTTGGAACAATTATGGAGGAGCTTCACGGGACGCAGAGTTGGAGGATGGTCTGGTAGAGTGTGGACATTGGTATGGGTTATTGGGTGGGGGCACATCCTCGTGGACGCGTGGGCAACGAAGGGTCTGATGGGAAGTGCATTCTTCCCTCAGAACTGGAGGCTCACAACGTATATTTTTGGCCCATTGTGGTAATCTAGATAGTATATAACACTTAGGTTCATATTATAGCTTTAATCCGCATCGCACAGCGATGGTCCTCCACTGCATGTACTCCGTATTCTATGAACGAATCTTTAAAAGTCTCCAGTCGCAAGAAAAGTATGAGCAATGGTAAAGTTCCCTACGTGCTGGACGGTCACTATATTGTATTATTTATATAAGTCAACTCCTTGGACGCACGATGGTAATACACGTCAGACAATGATGGTGTTCGCATTTCCGAGGATGATGTTGTCAATCAAGCGGGTTTTGTCTACCCACAGGGCACCACTCAGGATCACTGGGTGAGGGCCATGTAAACTTTTCGTGGATTGCGCATCGATCACTTCGAAATCGTGCGAGTTGTTGAGTTCCAGGTAATCAAGGCGCATGTCAACTTCGATGCCATTCGATTGAGCTAGAGCTTTCTCGGTTTCGACGACCTTGATGGCCTCCTCAATGGCCTGAATTTTGGTCAAGCCGCTGTTCCACGCGTGATCCGCCACTTTCAGGGCTTTATGGAGGGTGTGTGCTACCTGGATACCGTGTTTTGTGAGGTAGGCGTTACGAGACGAAAGAGCCAGACCGGTGGAAGGATCTCGCGCGGTCGGGACTATGTGAATGTGTTCCGGATCAGGATGCGAGAGCAGGATGTCCCTGGACATGCGTTTCAAAAGGAGGGCCTGTTGAATGTCCTTTTGCCCAAAATAGGCATTTGTGGGCTATTTGAATGTGTTGAGCTGCAAAATTTCGAGGAGCACATGGTCACAATGACTCACCTCGATTGCGTTGAATAGTTTGGTTACAACTGTGGCCACGCCCCTGAAGAATGTAGGTCTGCTCTTCCCTTCCATTTGATGGCCGTAGCCTTTAACCTCAACAAAAGTACCCTTTTGTGCGGTCGTATCTTGACTAATGCCAGAGGGGTACATTTCTGCCACCGTCGGTAAAAATAGTGCGGAAGCCTTCCGAATTTCAAGACCATCTTGGTCTGTAACGGCGAACGATTGCGCAGCAAGCAATTCCAAGTCTTGTGGGAGCGTCCGAGGGTATGTCGCAAGATCCTCGTGAGGTGCAAACTGGGCAGGATTCACAAATATAGATACCACAGTAAGGTCGTTCTCGGTCAATGATCTTCTGACTGTTGAAGATCAGGAATCGCCAATCGCTTGAGGAAGAACGGACACACACCAAGTGAGATGTGGCCTTCGTGGAGCGCGCCCATGGTTGCTACAAAGCCAACAGTTTTACGTTCTTCAAAAGCTTTCCGTCGCCATTCTCGGTACGATGCGACAGTTGTGTAGATCGGTACGGTAGACGTTGGCAACAGCTTAGCAGAGGTGCTCATCCTTGATATAGATACGCAATGGCTTTTCAGATGGCGGACATCTAGGTTCAACGACCTCCAGCGCACTGCTGAAAAGAAAGATAGTGTCATGACATAGACGAATTGAATTTTAATAGCCGGTCTATAGCCGATTGGTCCAAATTTGTGGGCGCTTTTGTCTGAACACTTCTCTCCGATGACACTGGACAAGTAAGCGCTTAGAGGTCTAAGTTATCGTGAAACCGAGATTGTGGATCTCTTGTGGATCATGTAGCCACGGACATGGGAAAGAAATTCCTAAACGATAACAAAAAAGATATGTTCTTGGTTGGGCGCATTTCCTGCGCCAGATCTGGGTGTGGGGGGTACCGTACTCGACATCATCTGTACCGACCAATTAGTCAAGTTGAAGGGGATCCCTCTGGAGATAACACATATATATTTGGTTGAACGTAGATGCACAGGATTATCGATCCACAAGTGGCAGATGCGGTCCTTTGCAGCGCCTGTCGATCTTTTAATGTTCATTGTAACGAGACCAACCGGGATCTTGATTCTCGATCAAGCCTCAAGATTTGCTTGATGTCACAAACACTTGTGAGGCAATGCTTGACTTCAGACCATCGACTTGAAACAATCTCAGAGTCACAGAATCAAAACCATCATGCATGGCAGGCTGGAGGCGGTATATTTACAATCGTTTTTCCTGTGTCCTTTGGCGTTTTTCCCATTCAGTCTTCCACCGCACCCACTCACCTTCGCGCCCACCATCCGCCCATACAGCCCAACCATCCCTGATCTGGAGCCACTGAGGTATTGGATGCGAGATAAACGACCTTTTGAGGTTGCCCATTATGGATTGAGGTCGGCGCTGTGGTATGAGTTCTGCGACCACGTAGAGTGAGGTGCCGAAACTAATGCCAATCCCGACACCCCAGAGGACCTGATTTGTGCTATGATAGCCCAGGTAGTACCTGTCAGGGTTTGTCAGGGTTTGTCAGGGTTATAATGTAAGGGATGCGGCGCTTGCCAACCTAGAATAAGCCACAGAGCTCGGCCATGCAATAAGTCCGAAGTAAACGACAACTCGCCAGAGTTGATCGATGAGGAAGTACCCAGTGGTCGCAAATCGATGCCGAAAATACATATGGCACACTAAGAAAGACCCAAAATAAGCCATGTACTGGCTGTGTGAAGAAGGGAAACCATAGCCATTTCCAATGCTTCCTGATAAGTGTTGTAAGAGAAAGACCGCTACAGGATTGATAAAAAGAATACCTATGGGCCTGTCCTCCTTGATTGCATGTTTCAGAAGCCAATTGAATGCTTCCCCCGCCAGCTGACCAGCCCACATCACAATGATGATATATTCACGGGTCTGTACGGCAAGTGCTGCATAGGACGCCTACACACATCATGTTCGGTTTAGCGAGGAAAGCGGAAACATTCTAGGCCATCCTACCATCAGAAGAATGGGGCTCAGAGTGATTAGAGCCAATGCCAGCGAGACTAGAGACTCGTCATCGTCTAGAAACATATTCGTCAGTTTCCAAATGTCCGTAGAGGGCGTAGTACATACAAAGAACATGGGTAAGATCCAGGGGCGCCAAAAGGTCTGTTGTCATATTGGGTAGCGGAGGGAGTTGAATTGAACACGTCTCGTCACGGTACGTGTAGCTGTCACGTCAGTGTGACATCCGAACTTGTCCCTTTCGCACAACGTTCGGCCTAGTAAGTTCGGCGGCCAACATTGCACGAAAGAAGTGTTAAAGCCTGTCCTTACTGTCCGTTTACCCTGCTTCGATATCTAGATATTCACTGGGCTGTAGAACAATGTTCAAACGCCAGACTTGCGCTCTTTGCTTTGGGCATTCGAGCCACGTTACACGTATCTGCTAGCCTCTTCGTGCCGATATAACGTCAAGGCTGCAGTCTCTTGGTGTTGATCTATGCGACAACTAGCCTTGTGACGATTACATAGTTCCTTATGAATGTCACAACCAAATCACATCAAAAGAATATTGTAAATCAAGCTACACGGCTGAGGCGGCGATGCTATGCAGGAAAACACAGGTATCGCCCTCCGTTTTCTGATGTAGAACGAACTTTGAACTCAAAGCCCACATGGCCTGGATTTACATCTCGAAAATCAATCCCGCCGTTCGAAACGCATCAGGCCTGTGCAAAAACGCCTGTGGCTCTGCTCCTCGTATCAGCATCACCAAAGGGTGAGATTTCACAGGTCTTGAGCGGCACTTCTGCGATCTCGGCGTATAGCGGCTAATCAAACAGTTCGTAATGATTTTAAAGATGAGACAGTATCTCCACGTGGGGACTCGATGCGCACACATTGCACATATCTACCTCGTCGTCAATAGGTCTTAGCAATCCTCGTCGTCAATAGGTCCTAGCAATCCAGGCACAATTTGAGGACCCTCAGCATGACTTCTGGTTACTACCTTCTGCTTGCCTACTTATCTACTTTGTTTCGATTTTTATGAGTTCACGTTGCATCTCAATAGACTCGGAGTAATAAGGGCTTGGGTTATTTTTATTCATATCCAAATTTACATCCAATGATTCATTACATCATTCTGACTCACCCGTCCACGGAGATCTTCGCTTGATACAATTTGGATCTAATGTAGTCGAACTCGAAAGCCATAGAACTGGGAGGCTATGTATAGTTTGATGAAAATTCCTCAAAACACGTAATTAGAAAATCACCGTTTTTACGTCTGTTTGTAGCAGTTGATTCGTCACGATCTTCTGTCTGCGCCACTCCATGATCAGCGACTCAGAATCGAAGTGCTTTCCATCACTTGTTAGTCAGCTCTGCTTATTCCTACACGACTTCTACGCTTGATAATCATAGGTGCGCAGGATCGGAAGACCAGCGCCCGTAGCAGTCCGAGTTGGCACGGTCACTGGAAGTGAGGTGCCAATTTTGACTTTAAAAAGGGAAAACGATGGGAGTCCGCCGATCATATGGGCCGTTGACAAAGTTGATGGCGGCCATCCCGGGTGGGATATATCAAAATCTTTGTACAGTGACGGAGCATAAAATGGGGATATCCGGGGACTCTTTTTTTACCCAACAGAAATGATGCCAGTTCGAGAACGTTCCGTTCTCTTTGTGTTGCTGTATGCCTGATCAACGTCCATCTTAGTTCATACTTCGCCCGCAAAGTTGTTCCAACGATGTCTTGAGGTGTGGTGCCTTCCTGGTAGGCATATATCCTACTAACACAATACCACCATTATTGGCGACCTAAATTAGCCGGCGGTAATCCTTGTTCTCTGTCGTTTTCAGTTTCCTTTGCCTCCCTGATTTGTGGCCAACAAGTAACACAGGTTGGCCACACAACTGATTGATCACATCCATATTTCAGACGAAGCAAAATGGTGGCCATGAAACAAGAGCATTGTGGGCGTCGATCTACGATCTGCCCACACTATGTGTGGACATCGCAGATCTTGTGATCATATAAGCGCTCGCTTGGCAGGTTGTGATTTGCCCAAATACAATAACAACTAAGTTAGGTCAATACTCACTGAGATACATCGTCTCTCTCTCAACGAGTTGCATGCATACAATGAGCTCAATTCATGCAAACATGGGCTGACAGCGCCCAGTGGCAAGGAGGAATTTTCAAAAGAGTTGCCTTTTGGCTGACGTACTGATAAATCGGGGACAGATGGAATCGGGCAAGGGCGGTGGAAGGTGGACCTGATGCATGAGCCGAAGTTAGGTGCATTATGATTATTAAGCGGAGATGCTTTAACATACATATAGGGTAAAGGCGTTCCAAATTGGACCCTCAAGTGTAAACAACCTTTCGACTTAAAGGACAGCATCTAATCCTAACCCCTCAACGTATTCGCCACCCATTCAAAGAATCCCTACTGCAATGTCCGACCATTGTTTACAGCGCCCTTCAGCGCGCCTCTCAAACGCGTCTCTTTGTTCAACAACAAGTCAAAGAACCCTCAAACGGTGAGCACCCTTCTTTGCCCGTCGCTCGAGGTTTTTGCCACCTCCTGGTTAACCAGATGGTGAACCCTATGTCTTCTCCTGTTGCCCGGCCCCTTCTCGGCGGTTATCATTACGCCTGCGTGGCACGCGTGTAACCTACAAGTACTGACGCCACATACCTTCTGTTTGGTTATCTTCCACTACAGACCATTCGACTCGGTGTGGGAACATCAAGATCACAACTCGATGTACGCGTATCGCAGCAGAGGAACCCAACATAAGAAACCTTCGACCCGCCACACAACGATGCCGGATGCACCTCGAGCGTGGCCCATTCTCTTGAGTTCCAACACAAATGCATCAAGTCAACAAAGAAGAAGCTCCCCACGTCCCGTGAAGGTTGAGGCGTGAGCAACCAATGATTTGCGATTTCTACCGTCTTACTGACCCTCGCTTAGGCTACTTACGCAGCCAGAAAAGAGCATATCTTTGCCTTCATTTCGGGAATCGTTCCCGTTTGCCATGAGGTACAACTTCCTTGCGTTTAACGGTGATCAGTCACTAACTAGAAGGAAACTCCTTAGCGAAGCGACAGGTAAATATGAGCACCCTCGTTATCCTTCAATACCCCCACCGCCTCTACGACTGTCACAGCCTCCCAGAGAACCTACAGCGCGGCCTGCGTTCATCTCAAGGACACACTTGCAACCTCTTTCTTGTCACAATGGTCCGAAATCGATGGGTGTCTCTTTGGGTCCATTGGCGCATTCGCGGTATGATTATCGAGGGACAAGAGACTTTGACACCGATACTATGTCGTCCGCATCGTCCAGTAATAGCGAATGGACAGATTATACTCGCCCGACGTCTCGTGCAACTAGTATTTGGTGAGATTGGCCTATCCGTCGTCTGCAACACCATCTCATCTATCTCAGTTCGCACAAGGAAACCTCGTCTCCGGCGGTTAGGTATGTAGAGGACTCTCCAGCATATTTCCATTGCTGACAGATACATTTAGGCCCGCCCAAATTTCTTCTAGATTTGTTTCACGCGCCAGCACTCCGCATAGCCACCCAAGATCCAGGGTATCTTCTATAGAACGGCTATCTCTTTCCACAACGACTTCGGCCGACGAAAGTGATGAAGTTGACCTCCCGGTCGCTAAAAGGGCGCGAACAAGTAGCTCTGACGATTCGGACGACGATGATCAGTACACAGTGGATCCTGATCTTATCACCAGCGGCTCTCGTCGGTCTACTCCATCGCTTTCATCTGCCACATGGACAAATCCTCTACCGCGTACGCGTCGCCCTCGTACACAAAATCAGCCTCGAGAAGAATGGGAGGACCATGCAAGCCGTATGGCTGACGGTACCTGGCGCTGCCTCTGGAAAGAAGGGGAAGAGCTGTGCATATACACGTCTAAAAAGCAAGCGACGAAAAGACACATTCAACTCAAGCACATGAAGATGAGGCCGCATCAATGCGAATTTTGTGATCGATCTTTTGGGCAGGTACGTTTTATCTAGTCACTATCAGGCCGCAGTGGTCTCATTGATTCGCCATTTTAGAGAACTACTTTAGACGTTCATACAGCAACTCAGTAAATATGTCTTCTGCGTCATTCTTGCAGTCAACTGATTTTTCGCAGTACCGGCGAGAAGTGTCATATTTGCCCAGAAGAAGACTGCCCAGTGAAGTTCAGCGACGCTTCGAGATTACTGAGACATCGTGTTGCTGAACATGGATATATAGTGAGAAAAACAGCTCCCAAGGTACGCAGTGTTCAGTACTTCGTAGACTTTTGTTGACCAATCGTGCATACTAGCAATTGAACTGCTTCAAAAAGTCAAGTTTGCGGAGGCGTGGCAGGTCACCGACGACCAAGCTGTGAAAACTACACAATCTGTCTACAGAATTTGACATGTTACCTTTCGTTCTTTTGTCCTCATGTCCATGCTGTGATGGGTTCGTCGCAGCCACACATTGCGATACCCTGTTTTGGGCGAAATCCTGTCCACAGAATTTGATATCATGTTCCTTTTCGTTCGTTTATCCTCATGTTCATGCTCTAATTGTATGTTGCAGCCACTCAATTGTGGTACCATGTATTCTTTTTGATAATATTATTTCGAATTCAAGGCTACACGGTTGCCCTAAGTGGTATACAACTACCTCTAGCCGCAGAAAATATTTGATTCCGGATGCGGAGAATATCCTGGAATAACACTGGTGACATAGTAGTCGGCGGAGATCTGCGAATTGGACAAAGCAAGGGGTAAATCATCCTCCTAGGACCTCATGGGCACGGCAAACATATCATGGTGGCCACAAAAGAAGAAGGACATGATGACCCATGGGGAACGCCATATCGATGATAGTGGTGACCCTGCTTCAAGTTTGAAAATCATCCGATTGTTTGAGTATTTCCCGATTCGGGTTCGGAGCACTGAATAGTTGACATCATTTCGTTTAGGGCTTAGCTTCGACCACTCCGAGTTTGCACGACAAGATAGCATCGATGACTTTCGAGATTAAAGAAATCACCACCAAACCCTTCGATGGCCAGAAGCCAGGTACATCAGGTCTCAGGAAAAGGTCTGTGGTCCCGATATCGCGTCATCTCGACGACTAATGTTCGCTCAGAGTGAAGGTTTTCCAACAGGAGGTTCGATTCCCTTTGATCTTAGGCATACTGCTAGCTGATAGAGATATAGCACTACACGGAGAACTTTGTGCAGGCCATCTTCGATTCGATCAATGCTAAAGGCGCCACCCTCGTTATCGGTGGAGATGGCCGCTACTTCTCCCCAGAAACAGTGCAAACCATCCTCAAGATCGGATCCGCGAACGAAGTAAAGAAGTTCATCGTTGGGAAAGACTCCATCCTTTCGACCCCCGCCGCGTCGAACATTATTCGCAAATACAAAGCAGACGGTGGTATCCTGCTTACAGCCAGCCACAATCCAGGCGGGCCTGACAACGATTTCGGTATCAAATACAACGTATCGAACGGTGGACCTGCTCCAGAAAGCGTTACAAACCAGATATACGAAAGGACAAAAACCATCCAGAAATACAAGGTTATTGAGGCCCCACCTGTGAGTCGCCACCGGTTATATTCGATTCGTGATGATTGACACAGCTCCTCAGGTTGATCTCTCTAATATCGGGGACCATACTTACGGCCCCACGAATGTCTCCATCATCGACTCGGTTGCAGACTATCTCGTCCTTTTGGAGGGCATCTTTGACTTTCCATTGATTAAGAAGTTCTTGGGCGAGCACACATCTGATTACCGGGTACTATTCGACGGGCTCCATGGCGTTACGGGACCATACGCTAAGGCGATTTTAGTGGACGCACTTGGGCTTCCTGAAACCTCTGTTCAGAACTGTGTGCCCCTCCCTGACTTCGGCGGAGGACACCCCGACCCCAACCTGACCTACGCCCACACCCTTGTGGACGCTGTAGAGGAACGTGGAATTGAGTTTGGCGCCGCCAGTGATGGTGACGGCGACAGAAATATGATCTACGGCAAAGGAGCTTTCGTGACCCCCTCCGACTCCGTGGCTATCATCGCGAACTGGGCGCATGTTATCCCATACTTCCAGAAGAACGGTGTCAAAGGGCTGGCTAGGAGCATGCCGACCAGCAAGGCCATCGATCTCGTCGCTCAAAAGAAGGGCTTGGAGTACTTCGAAGTTCCAACCGGTAATTTATCTCCTTTCTTCCTTGATCGACCCAAGGCTCAACGACCCAGGTTGGAAATTCTTTGGCAATCTCATGGATGCTGGAAGATTGTCCATTTGTGGCGAGGAGTCTTTCGGTACTGGCTCGGATCATATTCGTGAAAAGGATGGCCTGTGGGCTGTTGTTGGTAAGCCCTTCTCATCTGGAATACGCCACGAAATATTCTCAAACCTTCTTCATAGCCTGGTTGAACATCATTGCGGCGGCGAATCGCGACTCGCCTAACAAACTCATCGGGATTAACGATCTGCTTCAAGCCCATTATGAGGAATACGGACGTTCCTTCTTTAGTCGATACGACTATGAGGAGGTTCCGTCCGAAGGGGCCAATGCCCTTGTAGCACACCTCAATGCCGCGTTGAAGAGCGAATCCCTTACTAATACTACCCACAAGTCCCTGTCTTCAACCGAATTCACCGTCTCTAGCCTTTACGACTTCGAATATGTCGATCCCATCGATAAATCTGTTTCTTCCAACCAAGGCCAAGTGATCACCTTCTCCGATGGCTCTCGTGTCGTCTTCAGGCTTAGCGGAACGGGCAGTCAGGGAGCGACTGTACGGATGTACGTTGAACGGTACCTGCCTTCCACCGCTGGTTCCGTCGAGCTCGGGCGGAAGGCTGAAGATGGCTTGAAAGATTTGATCGAAGTCGCTCTCGAGATCAGCAAGCTGAAGAAGTTCTTGGGCAGGGACAAGCCGACTGTCATCACGGTATGTTCTGCCCAACACATGGTTGAGATAAAACTGACATTTCTTCGTCCAGTAAATTGGTCTGACAATCCCTGGACCCAACTAATGAACACTCTTGTACTTACTACGAATTTGACATACGCAATGCATAGATGCTACTTGAATAGATGCCGGTCGGATTGTCTGTTCTTCTGAATCGAAAGTGGTCCTTATCCCGCGGATCGACCTGCAGCCTAAAGTTCAGTCCCACACGGCCCAACCCTGATCATGTCCCGAAGGTTTCGTAGTCCAGCGTAAGCTTTACAGTAAGCTTGTCGATGACAGTCTAAGTTCGGGGGACCATGCAGGACAGTCATACGTTCACTGCCACTTCAGAATCACTGCCATTTCGATCGCGGAACTGCCGCTGGTGCAATAGAAGGTACTTAATGAATGGGTACAATGTTCTGCAAATCTCCGAAGACCGACGAACATGCATACATACGATAAGGGAAAGGTGAAAATTTTAAGCTTCAAGATTCCCCTTTAGTATATTTTAACGACGAGGGGCAGTCAAGGGCGGCGGCAATCAACTGATTGCATGTATGTAGGATTTTAATTTCTGGACGCGACCCACACAGTGACATAGACACACGTGGGATATATCCAAGACACCGACTTCGTGGCCAAAGGCGGAGGCTTGCGTGGTTAGCGAGATGGTTCACACTGCGCACACAATTCGCCAAGCGTCGGAGATCGAGGAATGCTCCGAGGCTATACATTTGTAAGGTGCATGCTAATAGATATTCTGAGCCCACCTGGACTAGGCTCATTGGAGTTTGTCCATGACCACGGTCAGGGCAGAACATTCATTGTGTACCATGGGCTCGGATGCAGACTGTAAAATCAAGACGGGGTGCCCTTCATCACGATGTGAGAACCCATGATGTTTGCCGACGCACACGCGCAGTGACGGCCACTCTAGGTGACATGTGCAGACGATACTTATTTATTATATAATATTCCAGAGAGGTAAGAAGCTGCAATGGCAGAGGGTCTCGGTCGTCAGACGTCCGGAGGAATCACAATAACCCAAGAGCCCAGTCTTTGGTGTAAGTTCTGTCATTCCTACATCATAAACCTTAAAAATACGGAGAAAATAATTGGCAAGAATAGCGAGTTCTGCTTGGCCATGAGATAGGATGTGGTGCCTATAGCAGAATTTGAAATATCGGAGGTCTGGGCTGCTGGATTCCCAGAGGTCTGTGATACGCCAGGTTGTAGTGACGGTAAAGTGTAGATGGGTGCAGTAGCCGACGCTATTTGCCCTTCTTCAGTGTGGATCTGCACGAGGGCAGGAACAGGGGTCTCGACAGCAATAGCAGACTCAGACGCAGTGCTTGTAGCACATAACGCGAGCCCAAGAGTGATGGAACACGCTCTTTCGGTTATGAGCCCTCCAGATGCGGTGATCGTAGCCGTAGCAAATCCGAGCCCTGACACGAGTTTGGCTGGGAGGACAAAGAAAGAGAATGTGAGGCAAATGACAGTTAACCAAAGTGGATTTGCGCACCTGTTATGCCATGTTGATCATTCAACAACCAAGTTGTACGGCCATCGCTCGTCCCAGCGATACTTCCAATGGCTGTCTGAGCCTGGAATCCAGGGATGAAGAGACGTGTAGTGTTTTGAGCGGAGGCGACTGGCTCGAGAATGTCAGACCTTCATGGAGGTGGTTCATGAGAAAAAAGGTGTAACCTCGGAAAATAGCAAATGTCAGGGCAATCACTGGAATAGAACAATACGAGAAATGCATGTTGCGGGTTGACCACAGGCTAGCTGTGCTGGGGAAAATAAATAAATCGCTCGACGTGAGTGGAGGAGTGGCAGGAACAAATGCAAACGGTAGATCAACAGGAAGCTGGGGTCGGGATTACAGCTGACCGATCATCGATCATCATCAACCCTGCTGGCATGGCTACATGTTACTCGTATCTTCCTCTGCAACTGAATTTCTGCCATTCTCACCTTTCCATACAGTGGGTAGACATATAGTAAGGTGATGCATGATCATGAAGCGTATGCTGGAAAAGTGTCCGTCGGAAATTGGAAGCTGTAGTGCCACTAGTGACTGCGCCACCTGCCTCTGGGCTGTGGTTTGGGGCCCCCAGGCGTAGATTTGGTTCTCTTCGATCATTATGCTTCTATATATGACAGATATATGCCAGAGGCACGCTCTCGAGATAATCACTCTACAGCCTGCCTTTGTCCTGGCCCTGCGCTGCGTCGCCAAACACCTCTGCAAAGGCTGGCCCTATTTCTGAAATCATGTCCTGGGTGACAACCCCTCGGCCCTCCTTGAAAAAAGCTCGCCGGCTAGCGCCCCTCGTCACCATGCTGCCGCCGACTGCTGCCAACAAAGGCATTCTCGAGGCAGCTATCTTGCTCAATCCGTCGCTGTTGGCGACACGTCAAGATTCATAGGTACCGGATTAAACAGGACCTTACCCAAAAGCCCCATCTTCGTAGCATTTTCCCCATGCAAGAAACGTGCCAACACAGCCGCTCAGGACGTCCCCTTGTCCTCCACACCTTTTAAGCCCTCCTTCAACATCGACCTCGACGGTGTCTTCCGTTTTCTCCTTCTCTTCGTCCGCTCCTTCCAGCTTACTCTCCTTAAGGTCTGCCGCCTCGCCCGTGGTATCGATGGATATGATGTCATGTGCCCCCTTTTGAAGCACAGTAACGCCACCCAACGCACGAGAGACCAGGCCAGCCATCTTTCCAGAAGGTACGGAAGGATCAACCCCCACTTGTTCTCTCAAACGCTTAAATTCCACAACATTGGGCGTCACGATGGCACGGCGATATCCTTGGATCAGAGAAATGTCTTGTCCGACCATCCAGAGTGCATCGGCGTCCAGAACGATGAACATGCCTTGCTTGCGCGCCAGAGAAAGCGCTAGTCTCGCAAAAGACTGCATGTAAGGTTCACGTCCCAACCCAGGTCCGATTATGAGAACATGCAGGCGTGTCAAGAGTGATTCCAGCGAGGGCCTGACATCTTCGGGAGTCCTGAATGAAGCGATCAGCGCCATAGGCGTGATAAGGGCTACTTACGTACGATTCTTCGCGGAGGATCGGATGTACAATAAGATCAGGCGAGTATGACTTGATAGCTCCTGCAGCAGTCGGAGAGCAAATGACATGGGATAGGTCTGCACCCTGTGAAATAGGATATGAAGTGCTGTGACCAATCAAGAAAGTAGGTGTAAAAGACGTACAAATCTCAATGCCGACATCGCGGCAAAAAAAGGTGCCCCTGTGTAGCTTTGTGCCGAGTTAAACTATACAGGTGTGTCCTTTTGCATATGCTCACTCGAGGGCACCGCCGAGCACACCAACGCGACCTACAATTGTTGAATGGGACAAAACTCCATTCAAATTGCATAGCTCTTCACATACCAGATTGACCCTTGTGGAGTGTTCCATTCAAAGGGGGTATCAGATGTTTTAGCTGTTCAAAAATCTGGCGTGGAATGGGCATGATTGTGGTATGCGTCCAAGTTATTAGTTACGTCATCAACCGAGTTTGATTAGATCTAATTATGGAATCGGTTGTTTGGTTGAAGCGCAACACTGCCGTTGCCTGCAGGCTACACGAGTCATCGACGCGCCCAAAAATTTGACTCGGACACCCAGCTAGAAGCCAGTGACTCACAACCACTCAAAATTGAGCAATGTGAGCCCACAACGGTACTTTTGCGGTCCCGTGTCAGACCTCCTCGTTCCCGGATCGGAAAATGGGATTCGTTATGACTTTTGTGTGGGGTCAAAGCAATGGACTATTTATTCAATGGGCCTCGCATCTTTGGTCTTCATTAACTCCTCTGTGCTCTCCTTGCACTTAGGATGGCGTCTGCACTCCTTCCAACCCTTCAAAATGCCTTATGTGGCATAATGACATCCGCAACATCAGGCCAGGACACACCTACTGTCGCAACTAATGGCACATCGACCACGTCTGGTTCTGCGCCTTTGCCTGCCGACTTCTCGTCTTTATTGACCTTCTTGTTCTCCTTTTCGGCGCTCAGTGATTGGCTGAAGCTCATCGTAATCGGTGGCCTGATTGAGAGTGCTCGTCGCCTTTTTTACACGAGCTACAACAGGATTTATAATTCATTCTTCATTACCGTCACATTTGCAGACGGAGATGATAGTTATGGTCTGTCAATCTCATCTACCAGTTCTTTTCTTTGGCTGATGCTATTACAGATTGGATGATGGTTTGGCTCTCTAAGCAGCCTTCGTGGTGTATGTTTCTCTGTCTTCGAAATTTTGATCACTCTTTGACGACGTTTTGCGGTACAGCCCATGCCCGCGAGCTTCAGATCAGTACAAGGACATTTGGGCTGAACAGTTCTGCGGTCCTCGTTCCCGGAGAGGAGGAAGATGCAAGCTCGCTAGTGAAAGGCAGCCGCAAGCTCGCATATATTCCCACAGTTTCAACATTGCATTCCTTCTTCTACAAAAGACGCTGGGTGACTGTCAATCGAACTCAAGAAAACATGGGGTATTATGGCCGGCCTGAGGAGAGGTTGACGATCAGGTGGGCTTACCCGCCACCAAGATTGTGATGCAACATTAATTCCTCCCCGCAGAATTATGACAAGGCATCATCACTTCTTGAATGAGCTATTACTCGAAGCAAAGAAGGGCTATCTAGTCGCACAAGAGAACCACATATCTATCTACATCTCTGACTCGTGAGTCCGCAGTCCAGCTTGACAGATGGGCCATCGTCCTCATCGCTTTCTTTCAGGTCAAATGACTGGCGACATGTTTCTACTCGCCCCAAACGGCCACTTCATTCCATTGTACTAGATCCAGGTATCAAGGATGTGTTGGTTGACGATGCTCGCGACTTTCTTGGGAGCAAACCTTGGTACTCTGCACGAGGAATACCCTTCCGACGGGGCTATCTTCTTGTGAGTGAAGCCATCTATATTTTCTCTCTCTTCCTGAATGCATTTATCAAAGTATGGGGCACCTGGGTCCGGGAAAACTAGTATCATTCATAGTCTCGCTGGCGAGCTTGGCTTGGACGTCTATATCATCTCGCTGTCACGTTCGGGGATGGATGATACAGCGCTCAGTGAGCTGATATCTGATTTACCTGGTTAGCCTTGTTCAAATTCCTCTCCGGAGAACTCTATTCTGAGTTTTCTCATAGAAAAATGCATTGCTCTAATGGAAGACATCGATGCCGCATTTACACAAACTATGAATCGGGATGAGCCATCGTCCGACGCAGAAGATACCCCGAACGGTCAACCTGCGCGCCAAGGACCAAAGGCAAGCACCAGCAGGTTCGTCTTTCATTTATGCAGTAGTTTTGTCGCCGGTCTGACTATGTGCAGAGTCAGCCTCAGCGGTCTTCTCAATGCTCTCGACGGTGTCGGGGCTCAAGAAGGTCGCATCCTCTTTGCTACCACGAACAAATACGATTCCCTAGATCCAGCTCTCTGTCGCCCTGGTCGGATGGACATACATATCGAATTCAAGCTTGCAAGCAGGTACCAGGCTCGCGAACTCTATCGGTGTTTCTATCAGCCTGTCGGCGAGGAGGCCGACCCCGAGGGCGAGATAGATGCCGACATCTCGGAGAATGAGAGCGTGGACTCTGGTTACAGCTCGGCTGAGAGCACCTCACTTATTGATCTGGACACAGGATCTGACTCGAAGGATCTTTCCTATGTGGGCGTGACGCCCGATACATCACTCGCGCCGGAAAAGGTCGTAATGCGGGGTGTCTCTCACCTGGAGCGCGCCCCAAAATTATCCCATGCTCACGTCACCCAGCTCGCCACGCAGTTTGCGGCTGCTATTCCCGAACGCACGGCGTCCATGGCGAGCCTACAAGGCTATTTGATGGCCTACAAAACGCGACCATATGATGCTGTCAAGGACATCTCGGATTGGGTGGAAAAGGAACTTTCAAAGGCATCTCCTACGGCCTCCCCGGACACCGTGTAGTGCGCCCATCATATTTGCCAACTCAACTATGCACTCGCGCCGATTGGCCCACCATGGATGGCTTGTAGCTCATAGGCCCCTGCATCCCGCTTGGGGGTTGCCAAGGATGCCAGAGATCACGCTGGCTACATATATAAATCCTTTGGGATATACCTATAGAGACGGTACTTACAATGCGCCACAACCGTCACACCTTCCGGACACGGGCATTGGCCCTGACTGTAGCATAGGTGTATGTTTGCACTGAGGCCAACATGTATTTGGAGTACATAACAACAACATTACTATTGTACACAATCACGAGGAACGCACATCCTCGGATAACCTGAGGATATCACTTCACTGCGAGCAGGCGCAACAACTTCCCACTGCAACATCAGGTTAGCCTTGGCCTGCGAGGGCACAGATCAGGTCTAGATGATCTTCCCATCCTCCCAACACGATCAGCATCAGCATCAGGATCCTCCGCGCCCTCCACACATCATAGCAACATCTTTAGTGACATCAACCGGCTTTCTAGCAATCTCCTGGGCAGTAGAAGAGATGCTTCTACCTGAGATGTCGGGGCGCTTGAGGGGCGGATTCAAGAGTTTCACCTGGATCTGTGAGTCCTCGGATACGGAGATGTAGTCTCAGATCTGGATGTCGTTCACTGGTGTTGCCTCTTTTGAAGATGGTGAAGTACTGTGAGTAGACGTGGGTGTTCGTCTTGTGGTAGAAGCCGTTTTGAGACTGCCTCCTCGAAACCGGGTGGTGTATGACGCGGATCGAAGGATCGAGGCTGTCACACAACAGAGTTGGTTGCGCGATTGAGGTCGTTGCGAAGAACTCACCCCAGTGGACAGTCGAAGGCCTCATAAGGACTGACGGATGGGATATCAGATCGTGCTATGAAGCTTCCGTCAACATAGATGCTACCACGCCAACAAAAAAAACTGCGACGCATTCTTGATCTTTGCCTGCCGCAAGGAATAAGCCACTGTACAGGATGTGGAATCAAAGATGTACGCACAATGAAATGGGTTTTGGAATCTTTCTTTGGCACACATACCCACGACATCTTCGCATCGAGCTTGAGCTGTGCAATCGTAACATTGTGTGTAATCCCTTCCCCGAGACCGAGGTGAGCCCCGGGACTTCGGAAGTTGGAGTAGCCGTCTCGAGAGTCAATGGGACATCCTTCCAGTCCTTAGTATGTGGCATGAGAAGGTATTCAAGGAAAGGTGAAACAAGTCAGAAACCTACTTCTCCGGTGCTCTGAATGATTTCAGCCTTGTATATCAAGATAACTTGCTCTTCCTTGGCACGTGTATCCGCACGAATGTCGTACCCAGCGATCCACGATTCATCGTATACAGCTATTGTCGATCTATCAGCAAAGGATGTATCGGAGCGCGCAAGTGTACGTACCATACATCAAGGTAACCTCCACCTCGCCTTCATGATCTGTAAAGACGCCAATGACCGCTCGGGTGTTCATGTTCCTAGGCGTATCAGAGACGCCGCCCTTTAGCTTCTTGGATTCCTCTGCATCTTTTTTTTGACATCAGCAAGCCCTTTCTTCAAGTCTAGCAAACGGTTGTCCAATTGTTCTGCTGGAGCATCGTATTCCTTGACAACCCTTCCGACCTTGGATGCCCCGATGTGCTGTATGTTCAAGGTGGACAAATAGGACACCAGCGACGCAATTGATTTCAAGCATCGGTCCCGGGCTTTCACGGTAGAGGGCGGAAAGGGCTGGCGATGTGGTAGGAGGGCTCGGAGGGCGGATGTTTGAGATGGCTACATTGTGGATGGTGGCAGCACCACGTCCTTCAACCCTTCTCGGCGTCGTCAAATCACGTTAGTAGTAAGAGGTCCGTACATACCTCAGAGAATTGTGGTCCAAAGGCCAGATAGACCATTGATTGTGAGCTGGTTTTGGCTGGTAGAAACCTTGAATTTGAAGATCTCTGCGCGTCCAGAGTATACGCTCACATGGACGATCACATCAACGTCGATCACAAACTTGAACGTTAACGCGTCAGACGCGTCCCCAACTTCAAAAACCAAGAATTTGTCATCAATTTCTCCCCTCAAAAGCTCTTCTACTCAAATTTATATATACATCACTTCTGGTGTCCTTCGACACTGTTGAACGCAACTGCAAACTTACGATGGTTGGGGGTCACCCAAACCCGAAATAATCGAAGACGACTCGTACTTATGATATGGTGGTGTATCATATACAGTAGAGGATTGAGTCAGAAACGCAAGCAGGATGCCATTTTTACACTACCACTACACCCCTTTGATGAGAGAAACCTTGTACAGCCCTCTGAACCCAAATAAACCATTCAACGCTATCCTTGCCCTGAAGTACTTAAGCATTGGGGTCGGAGGGGAGGGTGATGGTGGAGGATCCGCTGCTCTGGTAACCCTCGGTGGCGAGGATCTGGTAGTTGTGGGTACCAAGATTAAGACCAAGGCTCCTCCAGGCATTGAAGTGGTTGGCAGTGGTGACGGTACCACCGGTGCGCTTCGACTGGCGGACGGACCAGTACTGGTAGAACGTCGCAGTGCCCTGGATAGACGGCGCGTTGACGCGCTGGAGTCTGTAGATGTTGTACGTGGAACCATCGCTGGTGACGGAGCCGAGCTTGGTGGCCCCCGTGCTGGGGTCGTAAGTGCCGAAGTTCTCAACGATGTAGTACTCGATGAGGGGGGAGGTGGTCCAACCGTAGACGGAGAGGTAGGAGTTGCCGTTGGGGGAGAAGGTACCGCTGTAGTTGATGGTGCTAAACAATGCAGGCGATGAGATCGAGTTCATTGAGCGTTACAAGGAAGATTCTTACCGAGCCGCTCCGGGGTTCCAGCCAACACCAGCGACGACATTGCCAGCAGAGGCCTGCCAGTTGAGGACGTATGTCGCGCCATAGTCGGTCATGGTGACACCAGTGTTCTTCTCACTCCACAGGGAGTAGGCGTAACCGTTGAGTGTGCCGGTGGTGCTCGTGGTGAGGGTCAACGAGCGACGCTCGATCTCAGAGGTGGCATTCTGCGCGGGAAGAGCCATGACGGCCGCGGCGAGGGAGCAGAGAGCGGCGAAAGATTTGAAAGAGACCATTGTGACGATACAAGAGTATGTCCGAGTGACTGCTGGCGTCGTTCCATGTCGTCCTGCTGCTTTTATACCGCCCTCCCGGTGAAAATACGGCTTACAGGCCTCGGGAAAAGTAGGCTCGTGTTGTGCTCGTGCGATGAAATGTACCTGTGGAGCATTTGTTTAACCATAGGGGTTCAGAACTATCATGAACGGTCATGGGCCTTCATGAGCGTTCCAAAAATAATCACAGATCACCCGCTGTCCCAACGTCCGTATGTTTTCGCCGCAGTTATTTGTGTAGAGCCAATCCCAGCCCCGTATGAGCTAGAACGCGCTTTCCTAGAGAAGTGGCTCAGGGTTCAAGTGGAAAATGCTCCACTTCAAGCGTACATCAGCTGAACAAGCGTTTTCAGTATTCAAAGGGACGAGCACAAAATAAACGATGTACCAGCCTCCGAGATCGATCCGTATCTGACAGTGACAACTGCCCAAGTGCTCGATCCCGTTCTTGCAATCTCCTACAATCTCCGTATTGTTGACATCCCATTATCAAGCATCTGTGCAACTTGCTTTAGTTCCTCTGGCCTCGCGTGGCGCTGGACGCTGCGTACTGTGCGTGGCGCCACTCTGGGAAGTGCGGAATCGGCCTCCCGTGGGTACAGCTGACCCTCTCGATCGGATCCAGAATCAACCGAGCACGGAGCCCCTCAAAGCCCATATCCTGCCCCAGATGAAAAATGCTCCCGTGGTATCGTGGCAACATAATTTCGACGTCAGTTCACAATGATGATCCATGTGTTTGAACATTAAACGCGTCGCTCTTCCCGCATCGTTCTTGAATCCCACATGACCATACTAATCGTTTATAATAGCCTAGTTTGGGGTCATGGGGCCCTCGAGACGCGTCTATTCTGCCGGTCCTTACGCGTCTGTTTCTCCGCACCCTTTCGTATCGCAGATGATCAGGCTCAATAAATGTGACAGTCCTGAGGCCTTAGCCTCGTTTTCTTGCTAAAAGTTAGACGATGCGTGGCCCTGGGCGGTGGACGGGCCTCGTTGAGAGTTCTGATCGTCGACTAAGATCAAGGGCAAGGATCGTTGTAGTGGGAGGGAGGAGAAAGACTCTCGGTGTTAGCATGCCAGCTAGCTTGAGTGTTGTGAGAAGTCAATCCGACTCAAAGGGCCAGAAGCAGGCCAGAGCTCTGGAAAGGCGTCGTCGCTGCTTGGTAACACGAGTGCTGGCGAGGTGCTGGCTATGCCAAATATGGTTCGACGTGAATTGTTGGAAGGTGGGTGGACTTCAAGCTTCAAGCTTCAAGAACATAGAGGCTACAGATCATATTCTTGAGTCCAACTACATATGTGCACGTCCTGTGTCATGTCAGACCAACGGTACACGATACAGATATGAAACATACATTACTTGCGCGTTCGAGTTCCACACTATTGCTAGCTCAAACCACCAAATCGGAAGAACTTCCCCAGAATGACTGTCCAACTGAGCTCGTTCCGAACAACTCATCCCTCGAAGGTCTCATGGGGGGTGACATATGCAATATGAGGGCGATATGCAACCTCCATCGATGATAACTCCAAACTCCCCGCCAACATTGTGCCATGTTGTTTTTTATCTTTATGCCTGCTTCAGAGATAAGCCACGAGACATCGATGTACTGAATGACGGAATCCTGGGCCTTCAAAGTCATGTTCCTCTCATCAGACGAGGTAAGGGCTGGTGTGGTTGGAGGACGAATGCATGAGATTCAGATGTCGTGGTCGCATCGCCACGTCCTCCAGCCTCTCTCGTGTGATGAAACCATATCGAAGTAAGAATCCCATCCATTCCTGACAGCGTCGCAGGCCACATAGTTGAGGGGACCTTGTGAGTGGGTTTTGGCCAGCGCACACCCGGAATTTGAAGACATTGTGCGAGTTTTGTAGGTCCTTACATTGACGAGCGTGATCCGGACCAAAGTGTTCCTAGAATTGGGGACGCTTGGTGAGAAGGAGGAGTCCTCGACGATGGGAGTGGCATTCAGGGCATTCGACTTGCCTTGTCATCAGCGGTGGTCGGAAATAACATTTCCGGGGTCCAAAATCCGGTCCGATCCCAATAATGTCATCATTACCTCCCTGATGTGCACTCATTGCAAACTCATTGTCTAATGATCAATGATTTTCTTGTCTCTCTGAATTCTACAATTCTATCCACCTCTGGTCTTACTTTCAGTCGACGTCCGCGCGTGTGCTTGATGTGACGCCTATTTAGGCTACTTTGCTCGCACCAGTGCCCATGAATCCATAAATCACCATCACGAGACGGGCTTTCCCAGTGACGGTCGCTACAAATCTTCATGTAAGATCATGTAGTGATCATGTTCCCATCCGGAAAGCTGGCAGGGCGATTGATGGCTTGGGATTTGGTGGAGGCGGGAACCCCTAGGAACCCCTTGAATGACTACAGGTTTGATGGCTTGGAGATGATCTACCTGGCAAAGGCGTACCGAAAAGGCCGAGTAAAACACTGTAGGGCTATTTTTGGCCCTCGTCACTTATAAAAGAGCAATGCTGAGAAACTGAAAACGGCATCTTCGTTGACGTTGATCCCCCCCTTCCCTCTCTTCGTGCAGGTCACAGCCGCGAGCCGGTCCTCGTCCCATCCCTCCCAAGAACTGGATTCTTGTAGTCATCTTCAATTCAATTCTGCAACGATGTACAGCTTCCCGACTCTTCTTATTTCCGTTCTTTCCATCGCAAGCCTTGCGCAAGAGGTTGCTGCCGCTGGGGCTCCCGCCATCACTCGTCGATCTCGGTCCCGCATCGTTCGGAAAGATGGTGGAGGAAAACCATGGACACTGGAAAAAAAGTTCGAAGGCGACAACTTCCTTGAGTAAGTGCACTCGATCTTCTGGGTGCGGTACGAGGTTAACAGGATACCAGTGGCTCTTGGAACTTTTTTGACAAAGACGATCCAACACACGGAAAAGTCAATTATCAGAATGCCAACGCCGCCAAATCCAAAGGTCTTGCCGTTGTGAAAGATGGTCAGCTGGTCTTGTCGGTGGATGACACTACACAACTCCGCCCCGGGGACAAACGCGATTCGTGAGTGTCTCCATCTTTCGTTTTGAAAGTTGTTCCTGACCATGTTACAGAGTGAGGATAAGCTCAAAGGATACATACAACGGGGGCTTGTTCATCGCAGATTTTGCCGCTATGCCCGTGGGCTGTAGTGTATGGCCGGCCTGGTGGACTGTCGGACCCAACTGGCCAGAAGGAGGTAAAGGAATCACTAGACGCGTTTCTTTCCCCCCTGATTCATATCAATTTGTAGGCGAAATTGATATCTTGGAAGGTGTACACAATTCAGACGTAAACCAGTATACCCTTCACACGGGCGCTGGATGTTCGTCTGACCCTACCGCAAAGAGTACCGGAAAAATCCAGGGTACGACTTGCGCAAGTAGTGGCTCCGACAATAGCGGTTGTGCTTATAGAGATAGCGACCCTCGGAGTTATGGCCAAGGTTTCAACGATGCCAAAGGTGGCGTCTACGCACATGTTTGGGATTCAGCGGGCATCAAGATATGGCATTTTGCTCGAGATGATATACATGACGACATCAAGGCAGGCACCCCCGATCCTTCGTCATGGGGTTCTCCCGCGGCCTTCTTCCCAACGACTTCTTGTGATGTTTCGAAATATTTCCACGACCATGTCTTGACTATAGACACCACTTTGTGTGGAGACTGGGCTGGTGCAACATACGGAAGCTCTGGTTGCCCAGGAACTTGCGACGAGGCTGTCGCCGATCCAAAGAACTTTGTCAGTAAGTAACCACTCATTCTACAATCCTTTTTGATCTCAGACTAAACTGCCATGCAGATGCCAAATGGAAGATCAATTACATCGCAGTCTACCAGCAGAAGTAGTCGTTCACTTTTGACTAGTATACGAGGTGAATGGCATAAACGTACCATGGAACTGGCCTCATGTAGATCCTTGAGACGTTGGCTGAAGATTGAGGCTTGCCCGCTTGAGCTTATCGCGATACTGGTGCGCGTTTGGAGTTGGCAAATATGTAGATGAGGCATCGATGGCTACACATCATCTTGTCGATTTGAGATCAACAACCAATCTCAGATCTGAGTCTGCCAATCAGCGCGCACCTTGTTTGTCCTTGACTTCGACCTCGATCCTGTCGGCTGGCTGGGATTACACAGTATGGCAGTCTTCAATGTTCCTGGCTCCTCTGCTGGCTCCTCTTCCGTTGACGTTTGGAGGCAGAACACCATGTGCTCTTTCAAGATCGGAGCCGTTCTCATCTTTTCGTCTGGACGACGATAATCCTTGATATACTTATGCTTACAATGCTTGATGCGCGCATGGTGCATAGATACAACCTGGGCCCTGAGAAGCCCTTCGGCTAGCTGGTAGCTCATAAATACTGGGCACAGTTTGAGATGAAGTCCCCACCGGTCAGGCACCTGGTCAAGTCCATCCACTCCCTGCACGCTTGCACACAGTTGTGTTATCATTTTGCCATGCATATGATCATCGCATTCTTCGTATTCTCCCTGGCGCTCGGTAGCCTTGCGGGAAACGTGCGGGAACGGTCTTTCGGCGCTCGCAGGAGGCAACGCGTTGCTCGAGCGTCGTCCAAAACTTATAAGTTGGAGGACATGTATCAAGGGGAAAGCTTCCTGAAGTACGCATTTCACTTTCTATACGCGCCTCTTTATCTAATTTCTATTGCAGCGACTGGAACTTCATGGAGGGAGCTGATCCCACTCGCGGAAGTGTAACGTACCAGGGCAAGGCAGATGCGGTCAACAAGCACCTTGCCTATGTTCAGGACGATGGCACAACCGTTCTAGCTGTGGATGATACGACGGTGTTGGCGAAAGGCAAACCTCGCGATTCGTATGTACTTGAATTTTGTCTGCCTTTTTCTCAACTGACATCCCCTGTAGTATTCGTATTAGCTCGAAGAAGAAATACAACGGCGGCTTGTTCGTAGCCGATTTCTTCGCAATGCCCCATGGATGCAGTGTGTGGCCCGCTTATTGGTCTGTCGGCCCCGGATGGCCAAACGGTGGTAAGGCACCTCGCTTTTCTTTCTTGTAGCCTTGTCTAAAGAGCCTTTCATGTGTAGGCGAGATTGATGTTCTCGAGGGAGTTCACGAACAGCCTGGAAATCAATATACACTTCACACTGGACCTAGTTGCAATCTGACGACTCAGAGCATCCCGGTCACTGGTCGAGTAGCGAGCTCACAGTGCGCCACCATCAATAACGACAATACTGGATGTGCGTTTGTTGACCCGGATGCGAGGAGCTACGGCAAAGGTTTCAACCTCATTGCCGGTGGCGTCTACGTGCACCTCTGGGACAACAACGGAATCAAGATGTGGCACTTCCCGAGAACTGAGGTCCCAGCGGACATCATTGCCAAGAATCCAGATCCATCTTCGTGGAAGGATCCTGTTGCCTATTGGTCTTCTTCGTCATGCGACATGGCATCCCACTTCTACGAACATGAACTGACCTTGGACACCACCCTGTGCGGTGACTGGGCGAGTCCCACGTACGCAAGCGCTGGTTGCCCAGGGACTTGTGCGGAGGCTGTTATGGACCCCACAAATTATGCATGTATGTGGTCTCACAACTGATTGAACGGCCCCATCTCAACTGACTTCGCTTTCCCGTCATAGTCGCCAAGTGGAAGCTTAATTACATTGCGGTTTATCAGTGATCGCGTTCATCCCAGCGCTTTATATCCATCTTGATCTTGTATTGATCGCGACCACCATAATCCTGGGCCTTTGTAGGTCTGAAGGGGATCGTGCTTATGCTTCAACAACAAGGAGCAATAAATTTCACATTGACTTCGCGCAGTGCGCAAGTCTCGTGGGGTGTTGCGTGAGTCTTGATTACATGTTGTACTCCACCTTTTACATATGGTGGTATTATCCGGACATCTAATCTGAAAGCATTTGCATCTTGTCTGCAACACGAAAGGCTCTGTAGAGAGTTGGACTTGTGAAAGGATGAAATTTCATTGAATTTCCTTGAAAGGGCTCTCTATCTCTGCGTCACATGTGTGCAGAAGCGTCCTGTTTAGCCTTTCTTGTAGATCACCCCGAGGCCAAATGTACCTGTGAACCAAGGAGGCAGTGCCATTGCCTATAATAGCTGTCAAGCCCGAAGCTGAATCAGGCATGCGGCATCCTTAGTCTGGAGAACAAAGACATCGGTATCAAGGACAAAGGCTTGGCCCTAGGCGACGGACCTTGTTGCACTCACTGTCTGTCGCTTGAACCTGCCTTCATTCATTGTGCATTTTACATGGCCAGTGACTATAAAGTCTCAATGTGCAGCCTCTGGCTGCATTCCCTTGCCCCTTCATTTCTCGGGCATGCTGTTCACGCTCTTTCTTGTTCTGGTTTTCTTTTCTCTTTTCTTCTCCCGTGTTGCGGGCAACACACACGACACTCGCTTAAGTCCCCGTCACCGGCGACATGCTCGACTATCGCAGAACCGTTACAGCAACAATATCACACGGAGGAGCGCGAAGACCTACGCTTTGACTGACATGTATCAGGGCGCAAATTTTCTCAAGTGAGACCTCATAGTTTAAGTAACCCCGGGGCTTTTCAAAGGCTCAACATCAGTTTCTGTCAGTGATTGGACTTTCTTCACGGCTTCAGATCCGACGCATGGGAGCGTCAACTTCCAGAGCAAAGAAAAAGCTATGGCCAAGGGTTTAGCTGTTGTTCAGGACGACGGAACCACTGTACTCTCTGTGGATGACACGTCGGTTCTTCCCATCGGAGCAAAACGAGACTCGTAAGTGCAACTCCATACACAACGTGACAAACGAAACAAGGGCAAGCTGAGCATCTTTCTTCAGCATACGAATAACTACGAAGAAGAAGTATAACGGTGGCCTTTTCATAGCGGATTTCTTTGCCATGCCACATGGTTGCAGCGTTTGGCCCGCATATTGGTCTGTTGGCCCGAATTGGCCTGCGTCAGGGGAGATCGATATCATCGAAGGCGTTCACGAACAAAACACGAACCACTACACGCTCCATACGTCATCTGGCTGTACACTGTCCACCGGCAAGGAGCTTATAACCAGTGAAGTACTTGGGAAGAAGTGTTTTAGCAGCCCAAACTCGAACTCTGGTTGTGGGTTTCAAGACACAGATACAAGGACATATGGCCACCCCTTCAACGAATTGGCCGGTGGTGTCTTCGCACATTTGTGGGATAGCGGTGGAATCAGGGTCTGGCATTTCGCCAGGGGAGAAATCCCAGACGATATCAGCGCCAAGAAACCTGATCCTAGTCTATGGGCCCCTCCTGTTGCGGTCTGGTCTGCTTCGGCGTGCGACATCAACTCCCATTTCCATGACCATTCGTTGATCCTCGACACAACGCTGTGTGGCGACTTTGGAACTCCCACGTTCGCATCTAATTGCACTGGCACCTGTGCAGAAGCTGTGAGTAACCCGGACAATTTCAAGTGTGAGTGGTCGCTGTGCCAAGATCATGATGAGTTTGCGATCCTAACTCTTCCATGTAGTTGCGAAGTGGAAGGTAAACTATATTGCGGTATATAATTGAACATGTAGCAACCAAGCCACTGAAGAATAACTTGTGATAGCGTTGTATCTATAATCCACAGCTTGTATCACTAGAATTGAACCACAAGAAATACATAAAGTTCTGAGTCAGAAAGTTGTTGACGTCATCGCTGGATGTGAGACCGGACCGCCGCTGTTGTTGTCGGGAAAGGCCGATGGTTGAGTTGATTGATCCTCTTCCGTTCCGCTATCATCATGGATGACCTTAGGCCGATTTCCGACAACTCGCCAGCATGGCCAAGAAGAGCGTCTCGTGTAAGTCGCCTTTATCAACTGGAACCCGTGTATTTCAAGGCTCATCTAGCCGTAGGCATGTGCTAGCTGCAGGTTTGTCGCCCCTTTGATTCGTTGACTGGTTCACATGCTGACATTTCAACAAGACGTGACAAAGTACGATGCGATGGTGCAAGGTAAGCTTTTAAAGCGATCACAAGGTTATTTACTCTAAATTTTGCCGCACAGGCCTTGTTCTGGATGTACAAAAAAAGGATTCAGTGCAGATCAGTGTGTGGATGGCTGTGATCCCTGCAGACGCGCCCGTGTTCGTTGCGAAGACGGGAAACCATGCCAGCGGTGCAGGGAGATGCATCTGGAATGTTTAGAAGAAACTGTTTATCATTCTGCCCGAGCCGAATCGCCTACACAAGCCCCTTCCAAAACGATGCGCGCAAATGCTACCGAAAGAGCTAAATTGGCGTGCACAAACTGTCGCAGAGACAACAAGAAGGTACGCGCTCTCGTGATGAAAGACTAGCTTGAGCTGAATATCTCTTAGTGTGATGACCAGCGCCCTTGTTCGCGCTGCGTTGCTCGCAACGAGGAATGCATACATGTTGGACGTGGTCCTAAACTTGTGAAACTTAGGTGTGAATCGTGTAGAAAAGATGGCAAGCGCTGCGAAGATACCCGGCCGTGTGCCAACTGTGTTGAGTCTGGTCAACTTTGTTCAACACAACCTCGGAAAGGCAGAGGACATGGTACTCGAGTCAAAGCGGTAAGACTCTTGACTTCATTCATCTACATCATTCCACTAAGACATCGAACTCTCATAGGCATGCGTGAGCTGCAGGAAAGTCTTTTTGGTCTTTTTGATGAACAGCCTAATGATCTTTCCACCAGGCGCGACAAGATTCGGTGTGACGGTGTTAGGTAAGGCGACCCTTAGCTTGGATAGGGCTTATACTAATGACCCCTATTAGACCATGCGCCTCTTGTGTTCGTAAGGGCATGGAATGTATCGAGCGTGCATGCAAGGATTGCTCTCGTGAGGGCCGCTCAGCAGAGTGCACACATCGAAAGGCTCAGGCTGCCGCCATGGCCGAAGCATCAGGTGAGTCAAAAGAGATAAAGTTGCTTGACGGATCTGAATATTGTATTTCAAGCAGCAGACGACGCGCATGATAACCGACCCGACGACTACCGCACACCATCTTCTGAGAAAGACTACCCTGCGCAGGCCCCTCCTCAACAGCGTCTTCATCTTCCCCCAATCTCCCACCCGTCGTCATATCCGCCTCCACCACATGGCATGTACGCGCCGCCGCCGCCCGCTGTCCACATGACCCACATGGGTCCAGCGTCACACTATTACTATCCGCCACAGGGTATGATCGGTCCTGGACAACCTCCGCAACCTGTGATGCAGTCTTACGTTCAACACGAACAGCGCGTAGCATACTATCCTGCTATTGATCCTAACATCGATAATGAGCCCTCTGCGGGAGGCTCGAGCAGCACGTACCCCAACAACTCAAACCGCCGTGACGGACAAAGCCAAACCACTGGGGCTTCTTCGAGCTCTGCTTCCCCTTCGACTCGCCGTTGACCTCGAAGACTCGAACCCCTCCCCATTCGAATGTCAACTTTTGTATTTTGTAGCTACATGTGGCCTTTGGCCAATACAGACTGAGTATGTACGTTTAGTTTGAGTCGATACGAGAGTACTTCTTGCCAGCCTTCCAGTTAGGCCCACAATTGAGCAAATACCGTGGTGTTGATACTTATTTATAAATTTAAACAGTCTTAGCGGGCATTGAAAAATCCAAGGCACAAGTTCTCTCAAGATTTGGGTTGGCTCTGTCTTCATGTTTTTACCATTATTGCCTTTTTAAAATCTCTAGCTGCTTTGCGCCTCACATTCGTTTCTCTCTATTTCTATCATGGATAAAGTCTCTTCTTCGCCCGAACGGTTGGAAACAGTCTGAGCCTATGATTTCACACTGATGTTATTTTCACAGGCCCTCGGTCAAGATTACCTATTTGGACAGACAAAAGGTTAGAACTTCGGCATTGTACATGGCCAATTTCTCATTGTGGCATAGAATAAGAGGAAACGAAAGATCACGGAGACTACCGAGTACGTACGCCGCCCATTGACCCGTTGAGGTACTTATTGAGAGACCCTAGTGATCCGTCACACTCAAATTCTGCCACTGTCGATCCTCCTCCAGCTACTCCAAGTGATAAAGGGAAAAGGATGATGAAAGTAGCTAGCATATCGGTGCGTACGATGCCCGCATGCATTGGAATTCAGAGCGTGACTGCATTCACTAGACACCCGAAAGCAGGGTGCCGCCAAAGATCGATGCGCGGTGGGTCGTGTCGACTCCTCCTCTTCAATACGCGTCCAATAGTTTACAGCCTTCCTGGCCCGGCGCCAAAGCGTGCTCGACGTGATTCTGACGAGTCTATCAAGAGCACCGTATCCGCAAAACCTAAGAAGAACCAGCAGATACGGAATGCCTCTTCAAGTCGTACACAACTCCAAGCAACAAGCGCGAAACCCGTCTCATCAGCTGCAAAGAAATCTCTATCCGTCGCCGCCAGTGTGAGGCGGTCTCCTTCACGGTCGGTCCATTCGCTACACCCGCTTAGAATACAATATCGACGTTTATCCTTAGGCGTCCTGGTTCCCCGGAAACTGACATGGATGATGGCGCGTCGATCGCAGATTCCACGATGAGCACGGGCAGAACCAGGCGAAGTGAAGCCCAGCGCTTGGAATACTACAAGAATGAACCACTTTGTGGACTATTGACAAAGGACCGCGCTGAATGCAAGCGATGCGGCAAGTCCGTTGGTCTTGGTGGCAGGACAACGTACAAAATCCGCCCTTGGGAGATGCACCGCGCGAAGTGTGATCAGACACCTGTGTAAGTGCGCACAGTTTTCAATTAAATATTTCCTCACAGCCCATTTATATTGATAGGGCTGCGGATGAAGACGTAGAAGATGATGTTGAAAAGTCGAAACAACGCGCGAAGACTGTAGAACAACGTATTGCCGTTCTCACAGCTGATCCTGCTATTTCCTCGTTGAAACCTCACGAGGTCCTGTGTCGCAATTGCGGAACATGGGTACGACTGTCCAACAGTATCCCCTACAAGTTCTCCAATTGGAAGGCCCACGCCCTGACATGTCAGACTTCAACCAAGTATGTCTATTTTCTTCGTTATATGGAGCATATCAAGAACTCATTTTTCCCAGACACCAACCTAGTGATCGTGTTGCGGCGGCTACAAGAAAGTTACGGCTCGTCAATGATGGCCAAGCCAAATCGTATACAGAACATGAGGTTACCTGTGCTTACTGTGACAGTAATATCAGTGAGGGGGAGCGTAAAGGCGATCACAGCTTACTTGCCTGGGAAGAACATAAGGCCGTCTGCATTCGGTGAGTTGTTCGGCAAAGATATATGCCACATGGCTTACTGACATTACGCAGTCCTCGTAGCATTTCGCCCAAAGTCAAGAAAACAGCGACAGTCATCGCACCAGATGTTTCGACAGTTCCGTTCCCCTCACGACCTCCCCACTCATCTGCGTCTGCCGCATCTACTGAAGCTACACTCATTGCTTCAGACGCAAAGCAAATCACACATACTCAAGGCACAAAACGCCTTCGCGAAGAGGAAGTGAGTGTGGACGGTGCACCGGATACCTCAGACACAAGGCCAGCTAATCGTGCTCGCACTGAAAACCACGAAGCACCTACCGAGGAGCCAACCAGTGCGGCAAGCTGGCTTGCACTTCCCTTCCAAGCATTCATTCGAGGCTTCAAGGAGAGCCTCACACGTTAGTAGTATGTAAGCCCTCTGTTCGACATGGCCTTTTTCACACGTGGACGGGATAGGAAGATAAATTCTATCCCTGTACTATGTGTTGTACTTTTGGACACATTTTTTTTATACCGCCTACCATAATGTTATTTCAGGTTCCACGCGTTTGCCGCACACATTAACGCATTTTGAGTCGCCGGCCAGAAGTTTTCTCGTTTGACCTACTACTGGTCGGACTTTGCCGTGTGGAGCTTGTTGGCGTTTTGCTACCCACCACCAACCTACTTCACACTTATCTTCGAACACAGCGAAAGTTAGGACAGTTTCTGTTTTTCATTGAACACTGTATTCAAACCAAGAGAAACCCGCACAAGTCTGCAAGAATCGCATCAAAACCCCGAGTACACCAAATTTGACGGTTTTGAGTTAGTGCAATGGCGATGACCATCCCCCCGGGTCAAAACCGCCCAGAGAAGATAGTACGTTCGACGTCTATTTACCTTTCCTGTATTGAGTTGGCTACGTCATTCAGATTCGACGACCTATGCCTATTACGATTCCCCGTCTGTAAGTGCTGCCAGATATACATGTGGTCACATTGACATTGTAATATTGGCTACACAGCTTCAGCGATGATAGCGACGATAGCCTTACACCTCTTTCCAGGTGAGCTTCCTAGCGCTCCCTACCAAGTAGACAATTTGACTTATATCCGCACCAGTAGTCCGGAGTCTGTGGCACCAGTACCGCCACCACATACGGAGGCTGAGAAGGCCCGCGAGATGGAATTGCTACAGGACCCTACTGCAATTGTCCTCAGCCCTTACCTTGTCAGATGTCGAACCTGCGATGCAACCATTAAACTCTCCATGAAAAGCCGTTTCGACGCTTACCACTGGCGAACTCACCGGTCCCGATGCCTGAAGAAACATCCTCAACCTGCGCATTCTGCCCCCAAGAAACAAAGAACGAAGGTCTGGAAAGTCGAGGCCAAACCACAAACAAATTCTGAAGTACGTTTGGCTCGTACGCATTGGTAAAACCCACGTCGAACCAGTCATTCTGTCTGCATCTAGATCCTCAGACTGCGGCCACCGAGTCGCCCTAGGTCCGAGGAGCATCAGAACTCAAGCCGTACCCCTGCTTCCGACACCAAGGGGGACTTAATACCCAAGGCCCAGGCGAACTCACTCCATCCTCACAGCACGCCCAGTCTACCTTCACCGTTGACACCTCTGCCGCCCCCTAGCCCCAAAGCCGTTTTTGAAGAGTACCTTCTCCGTTCGCATGGACGGACAAGCCAGCCTTTCACCTCAGCACGTTGGCAGGATTGGAGTTGGGATCAGCTCCTTGTGCCTCATTTCGTGGTCGACTTCGATTTTGTTCCTCGTCTAGAAGCAGACTCTGACTCCAGCAGTTCGATCGATGGTACCTAGTCCTCTAGGCCGACCTTGTCTCCTCCGCCGTCTGAGATCTTTTGGAACTGTATTCGATTCGCTTTCTGTGATAGCTCATCCAACCAAACCTGCCATCGTGTTTATACCGATCTGTCACATCCCTCTTCATAACCACCACCGTTGACCTAGCATTGCTGCAACCCTCTCCAGTGTATCATTTCACATCACCAAGTTGTATCTATAATCTACACTTCAGCTTCTTCGTTCTGTCCACCCAATTGAACAACCTAGACCTCCAATATCTCATATTCTACGTTTTGGCTGCCCTACCATAATGATTACCCATCATATCTCGTCATAATTCCTACAGAGTGTACATATATATTGAATCCAGAGCGAAGTTCACTCGTCGTGCTCCATTGGAGGTGGTTTGACAATGCCACTACGAAGCATTTCTGCAATTATAGGATCATCAGTGGCGGTTGATCCTCTGAGAAAATTGCGAGTTAGTTCCACAAAGACCTTCGACAAGGAGGATGCTTACAGAACTGCCCGAGCTACGTCACGCATGATGCTGCCGCTCGCCATGTCAATCTTCACGACTCCTGGGACACCGTCGGCACGCGAAGGGCCCACGTTGAGTAACATGACAGGTTTCTTTAACTCAATAGCGTGTTTGAGTAATCTGAAGGGAAGGCTCAGCTAGAAGCCGGCGGTAGGGTGCTTGTCACTGACCTATAAGCGGAATATGTAGCGAGAGTAGTGCCTATGACCAGGAGTTTGTCCGAATTTTCAATATCTTGATATCTTGGATCTTGTTCAGCCATTAACTATAATGTAAATGAGAAACGAACTTACGATCGCGCCTTGATTTCTTGAGGTATAGATTCCCCGAAGAAAATTACCTCTGGCTTGTGCTACACGGCGGAACATCAGAGTTGCATCTGAGGATCAGGCGATTACGACGAACGACGTTGTTTCTGCGGTGTTCAGCCAGGCATAATGGGCAGTCTGGAATGACATAATCGCTGTACGAGATACCCAGGCCTTCAACAGCGACCTTGATAAGATACGTCAGATTGAACTTTTGAACAGTGAAAGTGCTGTGTACATCACCGTCAGGGTTTGTTCTTGGTTGAGTTGAACTCCTCTCCATTTCATCTGCGAACTTCTTCCACTTCGGATTCGCCGTTGACAGCCAAGTCTGGAACGAGTCCCGGTCTACGGAATGTCCGTGCTTGCAATGTACGCGCTGAAAACATCACAATGAGAAAATGTCGGTACATCAAAAGGGGAGTGCAGAAACGAACATGTAATGTCCCATGTAGCTCCAGTATCGCTCTCTGTAGCCTAACAGGGCCCCATTGGGAGCTGGCCTTTTGATACACTGCCTTTTGGTGGAGTCCGTCCACATTCTGAACGTGTCTTGGGGTCAGATTGGTTTGGAATTGACTACTATGTCGTACCTGTGTTATTAGGTGTGGGATGACTGATGCATGGAGCAAAGCAGCGAGAGCGAAATGTGTCGTGTTAGGTTGTGCATCGCGAACAGGAGGGTAGCCCAAGTATGACCTCAGCCTTGTTGGACATCAGAAAGGAACCGAGGCAGTTTGAGGGCTGCACAAACCAATAACGTTGCCTATAAAGTTGACTTAGAATGTCAGACGACTTAGTAGCCTCCTCTCCTCGTTCACCTAAACAGATGCCCTTTCTCCGTCTCATCTATAAGCTCGTGATAGAAGATGGGTCTTAGAGGTGTTAATACGCGTCAGGAGGGTTAACGCGGCCTCCTCACTTGTAATTTGGATTCATGTATCTGCCGTCATTTCCTCGATATGCCCGAATGCCGGAATCGACACTGACGCCCGCACCGGTCAAGATAGTCGCATTTCCCTTGCCTAGAAATTCCGCGAGTCTCAAGGTTGCCTCCCATGGAGATATTGGTTTTGCAGAAGTTGCAGAGAGGATAGCCTGTGGAAGCCCGGGGACAGAAACACGCATGTGACTGTCAAAACCAAGTGCGACTCGGACCTTCCGGTTATAACTTGCGGGCTACTCCCGATCACCTTGCATGCTCCGTCGCTCTTCTCTCTCCTTATCGCTCAACTGCAGCAATAGACTTTCGGGATGAACCCACCACCTCCAAGTACTCTGCAGACCCCTGGTTTTGCTCATTATTCATTGGCGTGGTCTCCTTTCCATACCACGAGAATAGCTCTCGCATCGTCGGCCAATTTTGGGCTTGTTGGCAATGGCCGTCTCCATATGGTTTCTCTAGCTCCAGGGCCGTCTGGCCTTCCTCCACTGAAGGTCGACAAGTAGTGCGTCAGTTGATCGCAATTAGCTCTCGCGACTGAATATCCAAGGCGCCAGTTACGAAACTCAAGACGGGCTATACGACGTTGCGTGGTCTGAAATACACGAAAACCAGCTGGTCACAGCTTCAGGAGATGGTTCAATCCGGCTATGGGATGTGATGCTGAATGTACGGACGTTTTTGCTAGCCGAATCTCCTGACCTCATCCCGTACTAGGACCTACCGATACGCGCATGGCAAGAGCACACACGCGAGGTTTTTTCTGTCGACTGGTCAAATCTCAAGAAGGATACCTTTGCGTCTTCTTCTTGGGATGGAACGGTCAAATTGGTGCGTTTACCCCATTCACAGTTAGGTTTTCTCTGATCAATCGATAGTGGACACCTGAACGGCCACGATCCGTGACCACTCTACAAGCACACCATTCCTGCGTCTACCAGGCCCTATTTTCTCCGCATCAGCCAGATACTCTCGCGACATGCTCGACGGATGGCACTGTCAAAATTTTTGACCTTAGATCCCCCGCTTATGTTCCCTCAGGACCGAGCAGCAACAACTTCACCAACCCAATGTCGGCCGCAGTCCTCACAATACCAGCTTCGCCGGGCGAAATTCTTACTATAGATTGGAACAAGTATCGGCCGCTCACTCTAGCCAGTGGTGGTGTAGACAAGATCGTCAATGTTTGGGATTGTCGGATGATCAAGCCTGGGGAGCTCAATCAAGTTGGTGGGGCCCGTGAAACGCAGCTCTTCGGCCACGAATATGCGGTCAGAAAGGTCCAGTGGAGCCCACATCGCGCCGAGGTGTTGGCGACAGCTAGCTACGATATGACTTGCCGAGTGTATGTCACCCTTAAATTCGATCCTGATCAAGATTCTGAATGATAGACGATTTCTCGTAGATGGAATACGGCTCCTGGCCCTGGACGAGTCCAATTGATGCACATTCATGACCCTCATACCGAGTTTGTCGTTGGGTGTGGATGGTCGCTTTACGAGGAAGGCGTTCTCGCGAGTTGTGGATGGGATAGTAGATTGAATATCTTCCGTGTATGATGCTTTTGCAAGATAATGCTGCTTGGATGTTGCAGATTGGCTACAGCTGCAGATATTTTTGCTTCCGTTTTTGTCAGAAATGTTTATTAGAAGCCTGAGTTCCAAATACTGCTCGAAAGGGTCGATCGTCGTCGATCTCTATTTCAGATCTTAACCATAACGTTCGGCACAACCATTGTGGTAAGCCTAGCAATCGTATTGTCGCAACGAACGAGTGCTGACCTGTATTTTAGCCCGAACATGGAGGATGGGAAGGCAGAGACAGACGCAACCGACATCTTTTCCAGTTCACTGGAGACTCTATTCGACTACCAACCGATAACACTGGCTTCAGCGGGCTCCGTATATACACACGAGTACAAAAACCCGGCATCTGAAGCCTGCGCCACAGATGCGCCTCCGAGGGTTACACTGTTGACACCTGATACACTTCCTGCGAATTGGTCTCTACATGCATCGGACATCTGGGTCTCCTCACGCTACCTGGCGGATCATCTGGATCAGCTAGAAATCGACGCGATCTGCAAAGGAAAGGCTGGTGAAAAGGTCCGGGTCCTTGAGCTGGGCGCCTCAGCTGGCCTTCCCGGGATCATGATAGCAAAACTCTACGATAATGCGTCTGTGGTCGTTAGTGACTATCCAGACGAGTTGCTCATCAAGACGTTGGCTGATAACGTTGCACACAATGGTGTTTCGGGCTCTTGTATAGCGGCACCGTATGCATGGGGCTCGAATGCTTCCTCTATCATAGGTAGCGATGACGGTTTCGATGTGGTGGTGGCGGCGGATACATTATGGAACCCCACTCTTCATACATTATTCATCCAAAGCCTGCAACTAACGCTTAAGAAGTTACCTTCTGCGCGTATACACCTTGTTGCTGGACTTCACACTGGCCGCTACACAATACAGTCTTTCCTCAGTGCAGCCCAAGATGCCGGATTTCACATAGAGAGTGCTGTAGAGAAGGAGGTCAGAGGTTCACAAGAAAAGCCGTGGGATGTAGGTGGCTGTGATGACGAGAAAGACAGGCGTCGATGGGTTGTATGGATAGTATTGAGGTGGGGAACTTCAGGGTGAAACCACTCCTCCCAAATATCAGCACTCCAGAGACAAAATTTCACCCACTTATCTATATTTCATTCTTGACCACAAGTACAGAAACATACAGGCTAACAATACACGATACTAATACAGAATACCTCGGAAAACCTTCGCCGGAACTTTGAAATTTGTCAACAAATTTTCAGCAGCGATCTAATGACGGATCCGGCCATCATGGTGGGGGTGGGGACGCCCCGACGAGAGCGGCACTCCGAAAGTGAGGATGTTGACAGGCTTGGAATCGTCATGATTGTCCTGTTCAAAGATGAGCAATGATTTCATGAAGGGCTTGATGTTCTTACCAGAAACAGAACGATATTGTCCTCAGTGAGACGCACATCCTCGATTTGGCGACCGTCGACGGTCTTCGGCGGCACATCGCGGCTGCACTCGTTAGGGACAAGAACGCAGCGAGGTCCAATCATAGACCATGCACGTGTCTGGTTGCAGCTGGAATCCGGGAACGGCGCAAACTCGATCACGTTGAGTCTAGAGGCCGCAGGAGCACGAGACGAGGAACGAGGCGCATTCTCTGCGAAAACGATGCGGCTTCCGTTGACGTAGGGTCCGCGAATGGCTGAATGTGCATCACGGATGAGACAAGCCTGGCTCCACTCTTGCCAGGAGACTCTAAGGCGATCCTTGCGCGAAGTGGGCCGGAAGAAAGATTCATTCACAATGAGCCAGTTCCGGGCGGATGGACCCCCATTGGGGGATGGAGTCTTGACCACGACGACGATTATGCGTTTGGAGGGGTCCGGATAGAACATGGCCTCAGATTGGGAGAGTTGATCGACCAAAGGGGATGTGTTGGGGCTGAAACCGATGGTCGACCTCACCCAGGCCTCAGGGAGTTCATAATCGCGTTCAATGACAACAGCCCCTATGTCTGAGATGTTGTAGAGGCTCAGATATGGAATACCGCGACTGCGCCGGACGACGAGTAGGCGATTCTCGTTGATGAACTGGATGTCGCTGTCTTCCAGCCACTGTTTGAATGGTATCAGCAGCGGTCTTCATGCATATGACAAATAATTACCCCAGCCTGAAACGTGCGCCAATTGAGGACGAGATGCATGATCTTCCCTCCTACAAACTCAAAGGATATGGACATCTTGTGCCCAGCAATAGCCATGGAGATGCTGGAGATCGGAACGGGTCCAACATTGAAGTCGTATGTGCCACCAAATGCTTTGGGATGCTTCTCAAAGGTCCACAAATCCCGAAAGTATAAAACGACACCAACACCGTTCTGCAGGCTGCAAAATTTCGTCAGCACGATAGAAACTTTTCGGAGAAGATAATTTACCTGAGAACATGACTGGAGACGACGAGGGACTGAGACCGATCGAGAACAACGTTCTCGATATCTGGTGTACGGAATTTCAGGTGACGGGTGAGTGCTGGAGAGCGAGAAGTACGGCAAGACGGCAGTTCGGCGAGGTCAAGCGTATACTGTCCACCATGTACACGAATCTGATGGAGAAAACCAGCGGAGATACCAGAACGCGTCTGCGGCGAAAGAAGCATCTTGTGTTCGTGGCCCCAGGTCAACAAGGGCCAATCTTTCCTATAGGTGGCTAGAAGTTGAAGCCGTCCAACAGCAGGCCTATAGGTATGCGATGCCGGTCCATCTCTCATTCCGGCTATGGCGAGCTCAAAAATGTAGTGAAGAGGCGAGTACTCCATAACAAGGGAAGAGATCCTCTTGAATGCCTGTGTGGGATGTCAAACTGGGCGTAAGTATATCAAGGGCAAAGGTCTTGCCTTGCAGGCACGCCATAAAGAGGTCGGGTCCAACTTGTGTAAAATAAGAATCAACACGTCGTTGGAAATCTTGTAGCGACGAGAGGTCATATATCGATGGGGAGACATGGTGTACTGAGGTCCTTACCTTTTCTCGTATGTGATTTTATATCAAAGCCCGTAGCCACTGGTGCTAGCAAAGAAAAGAAAAAAGGAAGAAAAAGAAAGGCGCTGGTTGCTCAACATCGGCTGCCCACTCCACGCGAACAGCCTCTAATGCTTGTATTAACGCGCTAAAAACCAAAATAAATTGCGCACTACGCCTGTCGGTTGGCAGGAAAACCATTGTGTGCGGCGCAGACTTTTTGTGAGGAGTACGCCGGGTCCCATAACATGTTGTAAAGGCTGTCATGTCAACGGCTTTGAGTTTAGTTCAAGTCAGAGAGAGTTTGACTGCAATAGACATTTTTCGCGAGGCGGGCGTCGGAGGGACATTTCGAAGCAAGGAGAAACAATAAGAGCCCGACACCAGGGTGGCACCTTCCCGAATGAGCCATATCACATACGGAAAGGGTGAACCAAGGGTAGGGGAAAGCGCTTTTTTTGTGAAGAGTCTAGATAATAGGGCAAGATCTTTCATTGTACTTGCATGTTGCGATGGTGGAAGAGAGAAACGAAGCCAACTACGCTAATCAAGGCTATAAGATCGGCGGTACCCGATCTGCTGAGTCAGCGATCGGCTTCATCCACGTTTCCGTGTCGACTCCGTTCCTGGATTAGTTAGTATTTGCTCCGAACTACGACATGGTCTGCAAGAAATGCGAGACGGTAAGTCTTTGTCTTTTACTATCCGGAGTTTCTGACCTATGTCCATAGAAACTATCAAAAGTCGCAGCCCCTGATCCCTTCACGTCTAGTTCTAGCAGCATCAAAGAGGGCACAAGAAAGGTTGGCGAGAATAAGCTATTGAGCCGCCCAGGCAGCTCCAAGAACCGCTTTCAGGTGAGTCAATCGCCCCATCTACCGCTGTATTTGATTTTGATTCCGCACAATAGCCTTACCAAGGGAAGTGTAAAGATTGTAAACAGCCGACGACCCAAAACAAGGCGAAGTATTGTCATGGTGCGTCAATTTTCAAGCCCGTTCCGTCCTGGTTTTACAACTCCCAATATGAACAGGCTGCGCTTACAAGAAGGGTCTGTGCTCGATCTGTGGCAAAAAGATCCTAGATACAACAGGCTACGTGATGTCGGCGAAGTGAACTCCAGATTGAAAGGGGATGTAATTATTAACGTGAGTCAATGGACACTAGTGTATACCATCACCGCCACTTGTGGCAGCGACTATCTTCCAGCCGTTTGCATTGTAATCAAGTGAGTTTTCTAAACAGCAACAGGTAGAGAACCCAGCTGAATTGGAGTCAGTATCATGTATTTAGGCGCGACGTACATTTTCGTTCCTTATTATACAACTTCATTAGCAAGCCAGTGAAAACTGCAGCAGGGGAACATTTCTCTTCGTTTCCTCGATTGAGACTCGATAGTAGTCCATGGTTCCTCGATCGCTTCCGTCTCTTGTTTCCTGATTGATAAAGCCTCATAGGATCGGAATATTGACCACAATGAACAGGCAGTTCTCTATGACGGCAAAGAGCTGCTAGTTTAGACAGACAAATAGCTAGCAGTCTTCCTGAATCGAATTGCAAGGCGACCAACTAATCATGACACAAGCAATAATGTCACCTATCACCCACGGTGCTTCGAGAGCAAAGCAAAGCAAGCATTGTATTCAAAAATGGGTATTATTCATGTTATAGATATAGTGTCTCTGGGTATTAGTGGCTTTTATCAAGATGGCCCTACTGCTAGCTCTGATATTTCTCCCCGTCGCTTCTCGTAAATTTCATCGTCAATTGTGTTCTTCGTCAAGAATCTCCATACGTAGACGTGTTTCGTCTGTCCAAATCGTACCAAACGGCCGACCGCTTGCGTCTCGCAAGCCTTGTATATCTCCTTTGAAGGAGCCAGGAGGGGGGACAAAAAGATGGCGTGGTTTGCAGACGTCAGGTTTGCTCCGCTAGCACTTTCGTCCATAACATTAAGGAGCAGTACGCGTTCCTTGCTTTCGTTCTGGAACTGCTCCAAGTTCTTGCTCTTCTGGTGCGCGGTTCCCTTAATCTCCAAAAACTTGATTTTGTTGTAAGTGAAAGCTTCCGTGACCTTCTTCATCAAATCAGGGAACTGCACGAAGACGAGTACTCGTTCGTCTTTTTTCACTGTGTTCCTGATGAAGAATGTTAATCATAAGGTCCATGGGAACGGGAAACCATGTACACACTTGATAAGGTCTACGACTTGCTGCAGCTTCTCGCCGAAGTGCTTTCCCTGGCCGTGACGAGCAGGATCATCGATCCCGAGTGTCTCCGCCTTGATTACGTTGAGAATGCGGGCGGCGGCTTTACAACCTCCTTTCCCAGCCTGAACGCACTCCTCGTTCTCCGCACGGGCCTTCACACAGTCGTGGCAACCCATGTGCCCACAAGACGAAAGGACGGCGACATCAACCATGGGGATCGCTTTCTTGCTGCAACTCGGGCAATCGACAACTGGTGGCTCCTCGCGCTGTTTCTGGAGGTCGCGAACAACCGTAAAGTAACGAAGAGAGCGGACGCGTCCGACAAGTTCTTTCGTGAGACGCCTGATCTCGTGGGTCTTTTCTCGATGCTCCCAAACACGCTCCTTGAGTTTCTCGGACAGATTAATCTCCTTCGTGTTCTTCTTGGGTTTTGCGACGCCGGCTTCGTCAACCCCCGCCTCTTCAAGCAACTGAACGACGACATTAGATGCTTCCGAGTCTTCGATGCCCTCCTCGCCACGCGACACGCGAATCCATTCGACGAACATAGATTCGCTGCCTGTGTATCCAATGCTGGCTTCTCGCTTTACGCCCTCCTTGATAGATTTGAGGAGGTCACCCTTGCATTCGTCGAGCTGCTTCTGTCTTTCCTCGACGATGACGTCGCAGGCTTTCATCGCATTGTCGTTCGACATTTCTAAATCGAAGTGGGAGCATCGTTTAAGGAGAGCTTCTTCGGCAGACCTGATCGACGATTAGGAAGCTTCCAGTAGATAAGGCAACTTCAGACGTACTTGCTCTCCCCCAATGATTTGTTCAAGCGACGTTCTCGGTCGCTTTCCGTTTTCTTCCCTCTTTTGATAGTCATGTCCAATGCTTGCAAGTGATGCTCCAATTCGAGATAAATTGCACGCTCTGCTGCTGGAAGATCCACTTTTACGACTTTCTCCGTCCATGGTATTTCGTCAATTTCAGCAATATTCTGAGCGATGTGTGAGCCAATGCAACAAGGAAAACCTGAGTTGCTCTACCTGTCGAACGAAACGATCCAGGAAGCGTTGACCTAGCTCAACACGATTGGCATGCCACTCAAGACTGTGGACTTCGCGGAAGGAGTGGAACCGTTCCACAGCTGTTAGGTTGAGTTGAGTTTTGGCTATCTTCATGATGTGGAAGTGAAGTTACAAACCTGTTTGCTCCCTACGGCGTTTCTTGATCTCGGCTGACTGTCCTTCAGCATCGTCGTCAACTCCTAAGTGAAGATTTAAGAAAGCAGCTATGGTCTTGAGGGCTCCGAAGTCGTGGATGGGGGGTGTGCCCGATAGAACCCAGCTACGTTCAGCAGTCATTTTCGTCACGAGGGAGTGGATCTTGCCATCCAGGTACGTGTACTCGTCGACAACCTTGCGCGCAAAATGGAACATTTCTAAAGGAGGTGCTTTCATGCTGGTCCAGTCCTTCTGCACAGCCGGTGTTTCGAGCTTCCAGGGATCGCTGTCGACGCGTTTTTGCTTCTTAGCGGGTCGCTTGTCGTCATCGGCAGCCTTGCGTTTGGTGGCCTTCTTTGTCGTCGAAGCGTCAGTGTCAACATCCATTTCGGCGTCCGAACTCGATACTGAGGCCTTCCTTCCAGTGATTTTTGGGCGGGGAATGGCTTTGGGCTTAGCCTTGCCTTTGGCCTTTGGAGCCTTTCGCTTCTTCGCCGCACCATCATCATCTGATGCCATCGACTCTTCAGCGGACTCTTCAGCGGACTCCTCAGCGTCGTTCGAAGCGTCAGACTCCTCTTCGGCAGAACTGGCTTCGTAGTCAGAGGATGCATCTGAGCTTTTGCCACCCTTCTTCGTTCGTTTCTTCTTCAACGGAACCTTCTTCTTCACTTTCTTGGGTGCATCCTCTTCATCCTCGTCCTCTGAGTCGCTAGATATGATGAGAGGTTTTCTAGCTGCAGCCCGTCGCTGCGTAGGCTTGCGATCATCCGTCGACTCGGCCGTCGACTCAGCAGCCGATTCGGCAGCTTCCGATTCACTATCCGGAGGGCTTGTGGGGGCGGATGGTGCGGCGGACCGCTTCCTATTAGGAGGGAGAGTTTCGATAAGAACCACGACTTGAGCCTTCCCGGTAGGTGAGCGCTTTGAACTAGTTCCATTGATCGCCTTCGAAGGCTCCGTATCCGTTGTGGGCTTGGTTTTGGGCTTAATTTCAGCTTTGTCGGCCGCGTCCCTGTATGATTTGCCTTTCAGACGTTTGGATTGCAGCAGAGCGGCGGCCACTGCGGCAGCTTTTTTGGCTATAAGTTATGGTGAGTCTGACGTTTCGCTCTTACAAAGAGATAATTTACGTACTCTCCTCTTCCGCAACTTTGATCTGTTCTGTCACAGCGGCAGAGCCTTTGGTTTTCAGAAGTTCCGTTTGCGACTTCAAAGACGCAAGCACTTTGTCGAGGCACGCGTTGAAATGACGACCATCTTTTCCGGGAAGCTCACCAGCAGCGGCAAGGAGCTGGAGATTTTCGAGATAGACATTACTCTTGAAGATATTGGAAGCTACAACAACAATATCCGCCTTCTTGATTTTTGAGATCGTAATTGCATTGAGATTGGCGACGGTCGAGATCACCTCCACCTTGAAAGTGTTGTCTCCCGTGAATTTCGCAACTTCGTTTTTCCACTGGAGAGTCAGGTGGGGTGGGACAACAATGAGGGTAGCTTTGACGGAAATCTTGCCCGGGATGTCGCCCATCTTCTTGTATTCATCCTTGACGCTCGCGGAGGCACAGTCAATTAGACCTAGAGTGATGGCAGTTTTCCCATAACCAACTTGATCGGCCAGTACTCCTCCACGAATATGTACAGCGCGTTGGGCGCGGCCTTCTGCTCTCCAACCAAGCGGGCTAAGAATGGCTTCGGAGACTTCTTCCTCGACAAAGGGAGCAGCCTTGCGAGATTCCTGTCGAAGCATCCAATCCAAGGACCGTAGCTGCTCCTTTCGAAGATCAAGTATGAAGGAGGGTGGCTGACTGTGCTCTTTGTCGAGTTTGTTGCTTAAGATAGTGAATGGAGGGTGGTCGATAGTTGCGAGAGGAGCGAAGTTGGTATTGATCTTCCACGACACCTGGGCAGGTTCAGTACGGTTGAGAGACGGCAAGCGTGACAGAGCACGGTGGATGAGGGAGGGGATGTTGATGCCGATTCTAACAGTGCCATTGTTGTCCTCGTCGAGTCTGAGCTCCGTCAAGAAAGGGCTCGGGCGTCCCTTGAGTCTTCTCTCGTACTCTCCAGCTTGAACGGGATCTTCAATTGCTACCACTTTCTTGTCTTTCTGCGTCCACTCCAGAACAGGCGCAGTAGGCGCGCAACGCTCGCAGTTGGCAAGCTCCCTTGGGGTTTTCACCTCCTGCCATTCAACAAACTTCTCGTCGACATGGCGGACTCGCTCCAGCAGCCAGGCGAGCGACTGGAAGGTACTGCGCTCATGTATCTTGTCAACCGTCTTCCAGGTTCCCCGGGGCCACGCGGAGCTGGCTTGGTCATGAAGAGGAACGGTGCAAACAAGGAGGGCATTGACGTTGCGACAGGCATCTTCAGAAACAGAGGGTTCCACGGAATTTGAGGGTGTTCCAAATGTTGCGTTCGCTGTAGCTGAAGCCTGGAAGTAAAACAGTCAACTTTTAGCTTTTGAAAGAGACCTTGAGAAGTAGGCTGACCTGGAGATCGACATCTGTAGTTGGTACCCATTTCAAAGGGATGTGGCATTTAACATCCTCCGAGTCGTCAGTGCTTGTCTGTCTCCATGAAGCATCGAGCTTGCTTATGATGGGTCGCGATTCGCCGTACTCGTATCGCCGCTTGCTGGTAGAGAACACAAAACAATCTTCCGAGTCGTTTGTACGGTGAGGGTCCAACAGGAAGAAGACGGGAGCCAATGCGCTCTCGGCTGCAGTAGCTTGCTTTTTGTGCAAAGCGCCGTTCGCCGTTCCACACTTTTCAAACAGGTCATATGTCCCCGAGATGTCGCGATCGAAGAGTCCAATCTTGTCGGCAGGCACAGTGATTTGGAGGGCTGGAAAAACCTTCTTCTTGCTAAACTCGTCACCGGTCAAACCCAGGCGTGCTTCCCAAGACTCTACAAGTTCCCCAATGCCTTTGACCTTGACAGTGACAGAAGTGACGTATGGTAGGGCAAACTCCCACTGACCCGAAAGCAAGCCATCTTTGACAGTAAGCCTGCCTATGGGTGACTCGAGGGTGCGGCGAATCTCGGCATTCGCTGGTTCGGAGTCTTCTGGTTTAGCGTAAAGCCGCCATTCAGGCTGCTGGGGATGTAGAAGCAGCTCGAGCATCGCGAATGGGGAGCGATATATAACACTCCAGATCTCTTGTCGCTTTGTCTCTACGAAACGGATTTCGGATCCAGCTGCACGCATGACAGATGCAGACCAGTCCAACCAATGTTTTTCGGGGATAGAGACTCCAGACTTGATTTTTAAGCTATTGAGCACATCCTGGGTGACGTTGCTGAGGGTGATGCACATCGGCAGGGTGGACTTGAGATCTTTGGCAAAGTCGGAAGGTGATAGGCGGGGGTTAGCGATGACATCGACAGGGACGGGATTATGTTCCGGGCGTCCACCACACTTCTTGCACGACGATGTGCCACAATCATTACATCGCAAAAGTGGCCTCTTTGTTATGTCCAAGCGGCCCTCGCATTCACAAAGTCGAGCACTCATGTTGGCGTCCACCAGAAGTTTGGGGAATGGTATGGCGCTAGTGACAGCGAGGTCGAGCGGCTTGCGGACAAGTTGATCCTCTCCCACAATAGTACAGATATCAGACACATCGACGGGGGCGTCGACGTCCATGGCATTCTCGTCCACGTCGTCAGTTCCTGCCTTCGTCTCGTAGGTTTGAGCATCGTCCCCAGCTTTGAGAAGTTTCTTGCCAGAAACCAAGGCAGCAAGGATGCAGGCGCCCACGACGGTACTGGACATCGCATTACCAGCGAGATCGGCCAATTGATCTTCCGATTCGCGTGTGAGCAGGAGCTTGTCGACAGGAAGACCCTGCATCGATAAAGCTTCGAGGCCAACCATAGGCCCGCCTCGGTTGGTGATATACGGAATCATGGATGGAGTGAGGCATGGGCAAATACCAACCTTGCCCGACCCAATCGTCCGATCGACGTTCTGAGAGAGATTCCACACTTGACTGTTGAATGCATGAGTTTTGAGATGTAGATGGTGTGAACATGTGACCTACGTCTTATACGAGGGATCGATACCCTTAATCGCAGAACGAAGGAGACTGATATCCATCAAGTCCCACACTCGTTCTACCTGACCGACACCCCAGTCGCCCCAAGCAAAATCAGGGAGTTTACAAAAGCCACCTGGAGGTAAATTTGAGGACTTTGTGTCACGGTGCGAGATAACATATATATATACCTTCATCCCAGCTGGTCAGCGGGCGTTTTGGTCCCAATGCTTCTTCAAGTCTAGCCCTTTGATGACGTGATTCGCAGCGAGTCCAATCTGTACGCCCTGTCCTCCGATCTAGAGCGTTGTAACTCTCTTGCACTAGCTTCTGTCGCGAGTGATATATACGAGGATCATCCGACGGGAGAAGAAAAGCGTCTAGTGTCGAGGAAGCAGGTCGCTTGAGCTTGTTCTTTACCAAGTCAGACCATTTACTGGGGATACTTGAGTTCTTCTTATTGACGGCCACAAGGTAACCCCTGGTACGCGTGTGAGGGATATAATACTGCTTTGTATCGACCCTTTGGTGAGTAGCACTATAGTCGTTCTTCTCGAAGTACTCCTTGACTTTATCCCAGGGTGCAGAGCAGACATTCTCGAGGATAACGAGTGGTGGCTTGTGTCTGTTCACCCAAGTCATCATACCCCGGAAAGTGCGGCCGGATTCACCATTGGCGTCGATATCCTGTTTTTGCGTATTAAGATTGGAGTAGTCGACGCAGGAAGTTCCAGCAATGAGAATGTCGACATTGCCAGGAACGGGAGCAAGTGCACCGTATGCAGTGTGTCTAGCAGGCGCAGTGAAAGGTCAGTGATATAAAGAGGTGACAATACAGGGAGAGAGCTTACGCCTCATCATCACCAAGTTCACAAACATCACGGAAAAGCAGAGGGGGGTGGAAGTTCCTCTCAATGTAGGCTTGTTTGAATGGCTCGATCTCACACGAAAACACGTGTTCAATTTCAAAGTGAATACCGTGCTGGTCGAATATTGATTTTTGAATGAGTTCGAGGGCCAAGAGTGGAGACTCTGTGCCAGAACACATGGTCGCAACGCGTAGTTTGCGGCCTGCAATATGTTCTGCTACCTCTTTGATTTCTGGGATCCGACTGACAAGGTCGGAGAATATCGCAGGAATGTCATGGACCGGTGGAAGGTCAGAGTTGTCTGGTGCAGAAGCCTTGACGCCTTTCTTCGCCGTCGCTGGCGCGTCGGACATCTCGACATCGGTGTCCTCGTCACGGTGGTTGTCGTCCTCCTCGGCCGCTGAGATATCATTGGGCGCGTCGGGGGCTTCTTTCTTGGGTTTTCCGCCACCAAAGAAAGCATTGATTGAGGTTTGCCCCTTGGCACGCGTCGTGGCAGGTTTGGCTTTCGCCATAGTGGTGGTACTGACTGAAGGAAACAGCAAGAATGTTTGGCAAACAGGTCAGTGTCACGGTCGCGTTACGTCACGCTTCGACTTGCCATCACCGAAGCCCGAAGGCGGTGGTGCCCTTGCCGACATTTATACCATGCCACCTCGTCTACCGCTGCTCAAGCGTCTTTTTTCGTCCGAATCTCTTGACTGGGCTGACAGGTCATATGCAATAGATTGGTGGCGTCACATGAACTCTTCTGGAACTCACCCACTCATATTCATAAAACAGGGTTGCCGTGTTGTTTATCTGGATCATCTCTTGGATTGCAGGAGAGCTCCCTATTTATGAAAGGCCTTTCGATTTAAATGACCCGCTCATCAGCCACCCCCACGGAAAGGATACGTGAGTTTGTTCTCCGAACTCTTGAGTGGTATTGGACTCTCAATTGTAGACCATGCGTTATGACAGCGTCAGCTCTACTCTAAATCACAACATTGCGTTCTTTGTGCCTGTTCTCCTTTTTACGATCACAGGATGTTTGAGAGGCTCTATCCTAGAAATTCATCATGGGGTTCTTGTCGTATCTGCTGCACGGTGAGTCATTCCAACATGGCGGGCGTAGGTAACTAAAGACTCCTTAGTGGACTGGCGCATCTATTTACAGTATTTGGGAAACATGCTATAGGTAAGTATCTCAGTGGTTCAGCTTTCGACTTCTGACGATTGCCAGGTCGTTTACGACCTGACTTTCTCGCGCGGTGCGCTTGGGATGAAGTCATCAAACAATGCACTGGGTACATACATGTTCTATGATCAATTACATTGTCTCAACAATGTCGTACTCCAGCAAAGAACAAACTATTATGGGTGGACGAAAGTCCTTTCCCTCGGGTCATTCGTCCACAGCATTCTCAGGAATGACTGTCTTGTCCCTGTGGATAGCAGGCATGACCGCAGCTTGGTCTTTTAGCGTTCCGACGCCCTCCAGATCTCTACTCGCGAGCAGACTGGCAAAATTTTGTTTGACCCTTTTACCTTTGACATGGGCGGCCTTCGTCGCCATCTCTCGGGTTCAAGACTACGTGAGTCCTGCTAATTCCGCTTCGCCCATACACTCATTCAAATCTCGGTGTCTAGCGCCACCATAAAGAGGACGTCATTGTCGGCAGCCTCATCGGAATCGTATCAGCGGCTGCTCCCTATTTCATGTTTTGGCCAAACCCGTTTTCTCGCAAGACCTTCAAAAACGGATATCCTGCTCCCCCAAGAGCTTTATACATAGACCCTGATTTCGTAAGACCAGAATCCACATTCCAGCTGACTAGGCTGGAGGAGGATGAATTGGAAAATGTGTAATAATTTAAAACCATGAGCTAGTAGTACTATTATGTGCTAATTGACTCTCGAACGAATACCCATTTATCTCCTTTTCTTTGCATCTTTCCGCCTGGCCCACCCCCGTGTTCGGCAATATTATCCATATGCGACATATCCACATTATCTGGATCTGAGCCTCCCCCAAGAACTATGGCGTCCGTTTCCTGAGCGCCGTGTTGTCCCCACTCGTCTTGGGCATTCTGACCCTTCCCATTAAATCCTCCCCGACCCCTCCCAAACCCTCCCCTCCCTCGCCCTCTCCATCCTTGATGAGTTTGATGATTGGGCGCGCTCTGCCACGTGGGTACCTGCTGGACGGGCGCGTGCGCGAAGGCGGCCTGCCCGCCAGTCATGACGAACTGTGCGAGTTCCTCTGTTGAGGGTAAATAACCATTTGTGACCTGCCACATCTTTCCAAGCGCTTCCCACGACGCGGGCGAAGTAAAGTCAAACGTCATTGGGTTAAATTTCTCCAAGCCATGTTGTGACGAGGCTGTGTTTGTGACAATGGGTGCACTAGGTATGCTGGAAGATGTATTCGCAGCTATAAATGGTTGTAATGACATTCGGTCGTGATTACTTGTGAGTGCAGGTGAGCCATCTACGGCCGAATCTGTGGCGATCTGCGAAGCAACTGTATCGGGGCGGGGGCTAGGCGAAGAGGGGCGTGGTGATTGGGGTGCATCGGACTTGGGAGGGGCATCATCACTGTCGGGTGATTGAGGTCGAATATCGCGGCCGAACTCGTCCTTTCCGGTACTATTGACTGACGGCCCGGAATCCGCACTATTACTGCGATCATGAGGCGGAGTTGGTGCAAAGTTTGGGCGTCGAGGTGGACTGTACGGTCTCACGTCGCGCCGGGCACCAAACCTGGGCGGGCTTCTCGACCTGCTCCGCCGCGTCCTTCGGGGCGAACTCCTAGTAGTGTCATCTCGCTCTCGGTAACGGTCACGGTCACGATCGTCCCATCTACCTCGACCACGGCCACGAAAGCCGCCTCTGAAGCCTCTGAGGCTTGAGCGATCCTCAGGTTGATCATCGTATGCATTCACACGGTCTGAACTCTGGAGCCCGTCAAATCTTGGGTCTTTATGAGAGTTATAACTTGGTTCCTCTCGATACGACGGTGTAGGGAACGGAGAATGTGACTGTGCAGGAAGGGCCTGCGGATGTGCTGGCTGTGAAGGAGCTCCATTACTCGCTGTCTGTGCTAAAGCTAACTGCTGCAGAACTGCTAGTTGTGCTGCGTCAAGACCTGCGGGAACACTCGTGTTTGGGCTTGTTTGTCTATAAGTAAATGATGAACTTGATCGCAATCTTATAATGAGGAGCACTTACGTTGGAAGAGCGGCAGCATGAGCAGCTTGCGCCAGTAATGCCAGTAATGTAGCTTGAGGATCCGCTGCAGGAGGTAGGGGACTGGCTGCCACGATTGGCGGTGTTGTGTTTGCAGGTTGAGCGGCAGCAATTCGTGGGTCGACGACAGCAGCGGAAGGTATTGAAACATCGGGCACTGAGGCAGAACACGCGATAATTCAGTTGCGTTCTCATGTCACGAGATGTAAAAGATGCAAAGATTGCTGATTTTTACAGGCAAAAAGGGTACTTAGCGAACAAAACTGGGATGAGTATGCACCTTTTCCTGTCTCCTTCACCACGCTCGTCAATCGCGAAAGGATTTGAGGCGGGAACGTGTTTCCTTTCACCCATATATCAAGAATTTTCTTCGATTTTTCCTGTAAAAACAAGTAGACAGTAAAGGATGTCAGGAGTGCCTCTATCATACTGGTTAAGAAAACATAGATGGGCATGGCAGAAGATACATGGCGGGCTTTCGCAGCGAAAACAGGAATGTGGACGACGTGGCCTCGTATACCCTAGGGTAATGTTGACCAAAAGTCATGCGCAAAGTACCAGCTCTTTGTTCCCGTAAACACTGTCCAGATACCACAAGCGTAGCAAGCTTTCGAGGAAGGGTCAGTGGAACTGAAGTAACTGACCTTTGCTTCTGGACTGCCAATAGTAATCATATCCTGGAAAAGTCCTTCCAGAACGCCCTCGATTTTGGCCAGAAAGGTAGCAGAGTTCCCTTTCGTTGAATTAGACTCGCTAGATATACCATGCTTATTGGCATGGTGTTTGGCGGCTCGGGAGAGAGCATCAAAGACATAAAGGCTGGACACTTTCGCAGCAGGTGGGAGGGATTTATGTGTCCGATAAAGAGTGGAGACCAGTTGAGTGTCATTCTAAAAATGGTATAAGCCTTTTAAGAAAGTTTCGAACATTGCAACCCGACACACCTCCATCGATTTCATGGCTATATCTGTCAAATTTGACATCTTCGAAGCAGATAGTCGTTTTGCTTGGACCACATCCTTGAGAATCGTCTCAAACTCCTACTCCCTTAATGAGAAACGATTCGGTCGCACAACTGTGGCTGCGTACCTCCAGGGAACCCATTAGTACACAATTGCAAAGGGTATAGGTATCCACAAGATGAGCTGAGTGAAGGGAGACAAGAAGTGTTTGCCTCTGTTGTTTGACCGGTATGATGGTCTGTGCGCTTCCGCGTCTCACGATCGTGACCACCAACTCGTGCCCCGACCGTGCAGGGTGGATGCAGAACAAAGGAGCAAAGTTGACGCTCTTTGGGGCCGTCCTAATTTCCTCGCTGACAATATTTGCTGTTCACTTCCAGCAAGATCAGGAGCGCGAGGTTAGTGGCGCCTCGTTTGTCTCGTGACATCGTATGCTCACCATCCCCAGAACATGTACAAGGGCGTTCTTCGGGACGATGAGCGGAGGAGAAAAAAGTTGAAGCAGAGGGAAGAAGACTTGGAGGAATCAAGAAGAAAACGGGAACTCTATGAACGCGTTCAATCAGTCGAAAAGGCCCCCGAATAACGATTGCCTTCGTGACGCTATAGCAAAGGCCGAGAATTATCTGGTTATCTTCCTTGACGTGCTCAAAGTTAGCCGTTTTTCGAACTTGTGTTAGGTACTTTCACCGGGTCGTTCGCCGCAGGATTTGGCGCTCCATGTACCCAGTACGGATCTTTGGATTTGCGCAACGACCTTTTCGGCACCTAGTTGGAAGTTGGCACCTACTCCTCGTGACTGCCGAGGCATGCCCCATCCTGGGTAACATTTTCTGGCAACCTCGTCACGATAGCCTACATAAAGAGCCTTCACCTTGCAGTCACGGCCCCTCTTCCACTCCGTCTATCAAAGTCGTTATGTCGACCGCCCTTCGCTTTCTTATGTGGCTTTCCGCTCAGCTCAACACCAGAGCGGGAATGGCTAAATGTTCGAACTGTGCTCATACGACGCTTATGGCTAAGTATTTACGAGGTTACGTCGGCCAAAACAACAACATAACTACCTCCCATGGATATTGGCAATATCACGTACGGGTCACGTTTGTTTGCATTTCAAATTTGTATTTTCTGGTCAAAGGGTTCGCAAAAGATCACTTCCGAGGGTGTTTCTGTACGGCCTGCATACGGCCAATGTACTCAATACACAAATCTGGCCCATGAGCCAATGCATACGATTTATTTTGTGCAATATTTGTGGCGAAGAAGCCTGACGGATAACGCGTGAACATTGTGAACGTTTGAACGACTGGACGCCAGCTACATTTGGACTGGGAGTTGGACTCAGGAGTAAACTGACCGGGCCGACTATGCCGGTCGACTTTACTAACATTGAGCCCAGTGACCAACAAGCGACTCACGAGCGGCGAAACTGTTCGCGTAAACCGGGAACAGGTGCTAACTCTTGAGCTTGCACTGCCAGTGTCTTTTTGGAGCAATCTTCTCGATACTACAGTACAATGGTGGCGTTCAAGTCTAAACAGGTGAGCGAACGCCATGCCTCAGGCATTAATTATCACTCATGGACTGAACATGACTGTAGGAACCCCACAAGTCAGTTGTATTTCCTCTAAGTATTATTCCGCATGACTCAAAACTGTATTGACAACTCAATGCTCAGACTTCTTGCGTGAGCATGGCCTTTCGTTGGTTGCCAAGTGTTGACGGATTTATCCTTACAGAATTCCTGGCCCGATAGAAGTAACCAATGAGGTCAGTGGCTATTCTTCCCTATGTGTCCCACAAGCCTCACATCCATTTCACAGGTTCTCGATGCTATATCCCAGCCCCCTCTCTCCCACGTTTCTCCAGAATTTGTGTCAATATTCCAAGAAGCTATCCATATGACCAGGTGCAGGCCCTTCATATATGTACCGCATGACCGTCTCTGAATACATCACACCTATTCCGCGCCCGATAGGGAGGTAGTTGGCACACGGGATGGGCTCCCTTTCCTCATCGGCGGGAGCGGAACCCTCGGCTGGGACCAGGTGTGTATTCCGTTCCCTGTGCTCAGGGGCTAAACAGTCATTGACGGGCTTCTCTTCTCGGTACCGTAGGTCGCCGCGAACTTGGTAGAGCCGGGAGAAGATGTGCTGGTCCTGCAGACCGGGTACTTTGGCATCGGATTTGGGGACTGGTATGTCACGACTCACGGCATGCCGTAGGTACCTCAAGTCTACGACGTCTGACTCTACTTTCTATTTTGGCACTCTACCTGAAGCATCAAGACATATGGGGGAAAGCCTGACAGCCTGAAGGTGGCGTACGGTTCTCATATTGGACTTGAGCAGATAGAAACAACATTGAAAACCAAGACGTACAAGGCTATCACCATTACTCATGTTGATACATCGACCGGTGAGCGAAGCGGGTCTCCCTTAAGCCGTGTACTTACAACAAGCAAACAATCCGATAAAGGCGTACTTTCTGATGTGAAAGGGATCGCCGCCACCGTGCGACGCATCTCACCCAACACTTTGGTACGGCTTCTTAAGAAATTGCTTCCGTCTTTCGTACATTCTGACATTCTGACAGGTTGTGGTGGATGGAGTATGTTCCGTCGGCAGCGAAGAACTCAAGATGGACGCGTGGGGGCTTGATGTCATCACTGCGGCTAGTCAGAAGGGACTCGGAGCTCCTCCCGGCCTTTGCATTCTGGTTGCCAGCCCACGAGCCCTCGAGGTGAATCGCAACCTGTCATGGTTTGGGGCAAGTTTCGAATCTAACTCGCAGCGTGCTTCCAGGTCTTTAAAGCTAGGAAGACTCCAGTAACGACGTATTTTGCCAGCTGGGCAAAGTGAGTATGGGATGCCTTGCAATTGCCCTCATGCTTCATATTTCTTTACAGATGGATCCCCATCATGAGGGCGTACGACAACAGAGCCGCAGCATACTTTGGGACGCCCCCAGTTAATTTGATACGGGCATACCATGCCTCACTAACTCAGATCACAAAGAGCTCACCGTCACTGGAAGATAGGTATCGCATCCACAAACAAGTCAGCCGGCGTATAAAAGCGTTAGGCGACCAGTTGGGCTTGTCACAGGTGCCAAAGGATCCTGCATACGCAGCAAACGGAATGACAGCTGTTCGTGACTCAAGCTCAGTCTTATCCTAACGACAAGGATTGACGAACTTTCAAAAGCTGTATCTCCCTGATGGCCTCGTGGCGTCCGATGTTGTACCGCGTATGGCGTCGAAAGGTATCACGATCGCTGCTGGCTTAGGAGACGCCAAAGGTAGGCAGCAGCTCGTTATGTCTTGTTTGGTCAACTGACATTGAAGTACCACAGACAAATATATCCGCATAGGGTTTGTGGCCTCCTATTCCTACTTGAAAGAGTTATCTGACCGCCGTTGTAGACATATGGGGACCTCTGCTGTGAACGCGGAACGCGGGGATATTGATACTATTGCGAAGGGCTTGCAAATATCTTTGACCGAAGCCAAGGATGCGAAAAAAGCTGTGGTAGAAGGAACCCCCTAGGTCACCTGTATGTAGTCTGTTTGAATGTTTAGGGGCAACGTAAGATTGGCGATGTATACACTTCGTATTATGGACTGAACGCAACGGGTATGACGGAAAAAGTTGATCCGGGATGCAATGTCGGGCGACGGACACCCGCGCCTCCGCTAGTTGACCATAACGGGTTAGCGAAAATGGAATTTTGCACAACCCCTACACACGGAACACGGAGAGTGGACTTAGAGAGTACGCGAGTTGCGAGGACGATATCGATAACGGACTTTCGAACGGAGAATTCACATGAGCATGTTTTCGAGTGTTTTTATGGCATCCCAGTCACGTCTCCGGGCGCTCGTTCCATCCCTCCGACTTCTGACTAGACCAAGACCGCTGCAATCAGCCCATTCCTCCAGACGAAACGCAATGACATCCAGCTCAGACTTCAAACAGGTATGTCGTCAACATCCCAACACGCTATCTCCCCCCTAATCGCGACCTCAACGTTATAGCTACCCCACAAGTGAGTACGCAGCTTCAATCAACGTCCCAATCTGACCTATATCTAACAGACTTCTCGTGTCAGTACTGACTTTTGAGACTGACGCGTCCATGCCTGACTGTTCTACAGAATTCCCGGCCCAATCGAGGTCTCTGATGAGGTTGGGCACCATATTCCAAGTCGCTCCCAGTAACTCACACATTGAATCAGGTCCTCTTTGCAAATGCGGCCCCAGTCGTGTCACACGTATCTCCGGACTTTGTCAAGACCTTCGGTGACGCTGTTCGTCTAACACGGTAAGTTGTCGTCGTACGCGCTTCTCACCACTCCGAGTTGTTAACTTTCGAACAGAGAGGTTGTTTTCACTAAAGAAGCGCAGCCATTCCTCATCAGTGGTAGCGGAACGCTAGGTTGGGATCAGGTAAGATCTATGATCTGATCAACATCCTATACTCAAGTGCATTGGAAACAGGTCGCTGCCAATCTCGTGGAACCAGGAGAGAACGCGTTGGTGCTACACAGCGGCTACTTTGGCGACAGTTTTTCAGACTGGTAAGCCGGAATGTTGCTTTGCACACTCATGGACTGAAGAACTGCTTGTTCAGTCTCCAGACATACGGGGCCAACGTGGACTTGATCAAGGCTGAACTTGGAACTGCCGTCGCGCAAACAACAATCGAAGAAGCCCTCAAACAGAAGAAGTACAAGGTCCTTACATTTACGCATGTCGATACTTCAACAGGCACGTCCGTTATGTGCTATCACTGTGGGCATCATCTTACTCCCGAATCTATGCAGGTGTTTTGTCGGATGCAAAGGCTATCGCTGAGACCGTAAGACGGGTATCACCCGAGACGCTGGTGAGCACTGTCTCTATAAGCTGTACGATTCTGGCTAATGTACTTTCTGGCAAGATCATTGCGGACTGTGTATGCTCCGTTGGTAGTGAGGAGATCCGCTTCGATGATTGGGGTCTGGACGTCGTTCTCACCGCTGGCCAGAAGGGGCTTGGCATTCCACCTGGGCTTAGCATTCTCATTGCCAGCCCGAGAGCTATCAAGGTGCGTCTTCATATGGTATACCCACTACACGCCGCTCATTGCTGTTGGCTATAGACGTATGAGACTCGCGCATCACCAGTAACCTCGTACTACGCTAGCTGGAAGAAGTACGACCATTTCCCATCAATCCTTTCCTTTGAATCACGATCCTCATTCCCCTCGCAGATGGTTACCAGTTATGAAGGCATACGAAGCTGGCTCTGGCGCCTACTTCGCTACACCACCCGTCAACCTCATCAATTCGTATCTCGTATCTCTTAATCAATTGACACGAACGGGCCCATCCCTAGAAGATCGCTTCCGCCTGCATCGTGAGGCCTCCAAACGCGTCAAAGACGCCGCTACAGAACTTGGGCTCAAGCAAATCGCGCTTGACCCCGTATTTGCAGCAAACGGCATGACGACGGTATGTGTGTCACCTCTGATAGTGAATTTGTCTTAATGACGACATGGTCTTGTAGTTGTACTATCCTGATGGTCTTGGGGCGTCAGATGTGCTACCGCGATTCGCACAACGCGGACTTGTCATTGCAGGAGGACTGTTTGCCGAAATCAAAGGTACAGTACCTGTTCTTCCTTTGTGTGCGACTTCCTGCTGATCTGACTGTGTAGATAAATATTTCCGTATTGGGTTCGTTTCACCAATTCCACGCTTCCAATGGTTCTTGACACTCATTTCTTCTGTTCTAGACATATGGGCGTAACTGTTGTTGAAGAGGAGAGGGGAGACATAGATAACATCATTCGTGTCTTGCAGGAGTCGATTACCGAAGCGAGAAGGCAGAAGGCGTAGTACAGTAGGTAGACAGATTTAGACACCAAGGTGTGTTGATGGACAGCGCGTAGATCTCGGCTCAATCGACTATCAGGGTTGTCACGATGACAAGACAATGGTATGAGATCTGGTCATAGCAAGGTCATAGGGAGCGTATTGTCTGGCAGTGGTATTGTCCGAGCCCTTGCTTCAGCCTTCTTATTTTTACAAGGCGGCGCGGATCTGAACCCCGGTTATCACCGCCGCCCCTGAGGAACATTTGAACTCGAAACTTGGACTCATTACCTTGGCACCAGCCGCCACAACATATGTGGCCAAAACAAGGCGCACTTTTCACCGTTGATATAATACCAGCAGAGAACAAAAACATACTGCTATTTATTCAAGGCCTAATATACAGCTCCGCCCCCATACATACCGCGCATTCAGGCTCAAATATGACCTTCAGCTATATCCCTGCTCGATTTCGCAGATGTGCAAAACTTCGGCCAGCTCCTCAAACTCAAGCTCAGGCCCCACCTACTCCTGGTACCAGCATGGATACTTCTGGCGGCGGTCTCGGTTTTTGTAAACCAAGGCGGCAGAGCTTGAGACTTTGCGTTCCTCCTGCTCAACCTCAGGCGCCGCCTCATTCCCCCAAGACTAGTATCAATCACCACTACCATGGGCCGGTCTACAACTACAACGGCCCAACTGCTTCCGTGTCTGCGCCAAATGGAAACAACTACTCTGCCGCGCCCACGATACATGCGATCTTACCTTCTGGCAAGCGCGGGGACGCCGGTCACGGATTCTCGTATGTCATTCAGTTTGGTGGCCCGGAGGACACAGCTTCGAATGGCACGCGGACATATGGAACCCCAGGGCCAGCAGTGGGTACGCAGGCAAATATTAAGCAGGCTTCGACTAGCCAAGTACTGTGTACCGAGCCTTCAAATTCACCGCCATTCATTCCTCGGCATCATCCAAAACTCCCTGAAACGCCCAAACTAAACCGTCACGCGAAGAAATCCCAGCGACCTCGGCCTCCGCAAGATACCAATCAAGGCATTTCCGTCCCTTCAGTACGCTTTTCACATTCTGCTCGGGTCTATAGCTCTGGACAATCAGGCCCTCAACCATATATTCACTCAAATCGCAGTGAGGCAGATTCAGACGCCACAATCGATTCCGACGGTTTTGATCCGGAGTGGACCACCAGCACATCGCATCCTGGGATTCGTCATACTTCTGAACAACCGTTTCTTGAACGCCCATACGTTCCAACGGAGGAAGAGGACGCACTCTATAAACGCTTAAACAGGAAAGTTACAGAAGACCACGACTATGAATTACTTGATTCGGGCCTTCCGTTCGACAAATTGTCAAATGGTGACCCAACAATGTCTGTATTTCCGGATTCGAGTTGTGTTCAAAGTTCCGCTATGATGCCAACTCAACAATCACACGGTCCTCCCAAGGCTCCCACTGTACCGCCAGGGCCTGAGACAACACCTGATCCTGCCACACCGGACCGACCATCGTCCGAAGGCGCACATCGGACATCACCACAGTCCTCACCGGGACCGCCCCCAAGAAATTCCTTTCCTGATGACCCAGAATGGAATCATCACTGGTCTCCCGATAAGCCAACCCTGGAGTCCGATGACAGTTCGCGCCACACATCCCCGCATCGATCGCGCCAAAGCTCACCTAAGGCTCAACACTCCAGGGACGTCCCATGCAACCCCGACGCAGCGCAAGATGGTAGCCGTCCGGGACCTATTGGAGGAGAAGTTGGCATAAACGACTCCGACATCGTGGCTTACTTCAAAGCTTGGAAACTCCCTGAAGATTCCCATATATCCGAGTCAACGCGCACACTCGGGGTGGTAGCGGTCACAATTCCTGAGCTTCTGGCAATCTTACGGACTTGCGCCCACCTCGAAGTGCTCGACATCGTGCTTGCTCCATTGCAACATGCTGACGACCAAAGTTTGTTACAAGGCCATATTCTGAAAGAGTTGCACGTCGTGGCGCCTCGGCTCCGTCGACTTTCCATCCGCGCGACCGTTCAGTTCCAGAACTTGTTCGATGGAATGACTCTCCCAGCGTTGACCGAGCTGAAGTTAGTCGCCTGGGACCCCGATGCAGTGCTGATGTGGGATGGCCCGTTCGGGGGAGGCCTGAACATCGAGAGATTTCTCCGCCGGTCAAATTGTGGGCCTAACATCACGTCCTTGGAATTCGTCAATATGTACATCCCGTCATGGGAGATCTCCTGTTTTCTTCGATCTTGTCCGCGTCTTCGACATTTAAACATTTCAGCCGCCATACCCGATGGCACTCCACTAACGGATTTACGGTGGTTCAGGAGATCAGTACTCGATTGTGTGGTCCGGGAATTGCAAGCGTGCAAAGAACTTGTGGATGCGAAAGTAGACTGTTGTGCTACCCAAGACCTCAATTTAGAACGCAGGGCAATCAATGCTTTATTTACAAAGGCGCCACACTTAAAGAGGTTGGACCTTACATTCATGGACACGACCGTAGCCTGTCGCGAAATTCCCGCTTGCTACGAGTTCGTCAGAATTTTGCGAGAGGTCTAGTCAGAACCCCATACACTACTACTACCTAGAACCCATTCGTTTCTTAATTATTTCAAACATCTAGTACCCTGGCTAGATAATTCATAGATTTGCTCTATATGGACTCCTGATCGCGATGATGAAGAACTAGTAGTTATGATACTCTTTTACCGATCAAAGCAAGCAGTGTGAGCCGGTCTTGTCTCAAGGACACGTCGAGGATACGAATCCACTTGAATGGCACACGCAAATGTATATTGTCTCCACAGAATCGCCAAAAAGCTTGATCGGTACATGTCTTTCCTATTTCAACAAGTCTATATTATCCATCGCGCCATGCTAGGTTCTGCAAGAAGCCCTTCTGCTCGCCACACTGCACCTAGTTTCCTTAAAAAAGCTCTCCTCTGCACGATCAATCTGGGACATAATGGTTCTCCACCACCATACGCATCATCCCGTCCTCCTCAACCTGAATAGCGTCCTCCGACAATTTGTCAAAGACAATCTCAAACATGAGCGGCCCGTCATATACTCCGGTTGAATCGCTGCCTGGGTCTATCATGTTCGGGTCGATGTAGGCGAACTTCTTCCCATGAAGCACGTCGGGGATCTGCTGGAACTCCAGCGGCTCGTCAGCAGTGATGGGCCGACCGGGGCCTCTTCCCGCGGTCAGCGAGGGAGCCTGGAGCGGAAGAAGGTAGAGGTTGTATCAGCTGGTTGGGACATTGCTTTGTGAGGCGAGTGATCGATTGTGGTGGCTGGAACCAGAAGGGAGAGGGTTCAACCTGTAACATGCTGGGCGATGCTGCCGTAACAACGGCTTTCTTCCACTGGCAACTTGGAGATTGCTGGAACATTTAAGGTACAAATTTGTTCGATGAAAGTGCTCCCGAACAGGACTCCCTGCAGCAGACTTCATTTCAACGTTCCTCCGGAGACAAGTATAGTCAAGGTCGTAAAGTACACAGGGTACTATACAACAACGGCAGGCGGCATAACCTCTGCCCACTCGTTGACCCACATGTAACGAGAAAAGAGCACATAAAGCCAGCGGAACCACACGAGTTGGCTCGCGTGTGCACGCATGGCCTGAATAGCAGTAAGGTAGTCGTATATTCCGGCAACCGTCGTTAGATGGGCAGGGTTAGCGTCATTTGTGAACTGGAGAAGTTGATTGACGCGGTCCGCGGCGGCGGGGTATATGTGAATGCGGCCTCGGTATAAGGAAAATTTGGCGAGCAGGGGGGCAAGAACGCCTGTGTATTTTGAATCCAGGGGGCGAGTGACTAGGGTATACAACTTTGGTGGGGCAGGCATATGGGCAACACCGTCTGGGAGAGAACAATGATTGGGATGGCCAGAAATGCCGCCAGCGTCAAAGGTGAGAATCTACAGACAATGAGCTATGCTCTACGCGTCGAATGGAGCTACTACTCACAGTTTCAATGTTGTTTGACACAACATATGGCTGTAGAACATTGGCAATGATGTTCGCGTCCCAACGAGCGGTGAAATTGTCCTGGAGGTCGGGATGATCTACGACCCATCGTCTGTGCGGAGGAATATCAAGAACTTCAAGGCTACGAGATAATTCGCCTTTTCGGACGGCACCAAGGCCGTCTGCATCTCCTATGGAGAGACAGAGAGAGTAAACTGGTATTTCTGCACGAGTGAGAGCGCGTATCGTGGGTGCAAAGAACATGCACTCGTCGTCGGGGTGGGCAGTGAGGACGAGTACATTTCCTTTAGACTGAAATGTCGGCTGAAAGGGCTGGATGAGAAGGGCAACGGGGAGAACGAGGAAAAGTGAAATGCGAGCAACGTGGTAGGCCATTTGAACAGGAACTGTCAGGCACTAGCTTGGGCTATAGCTTGGCACCGATTAGATTAGATTTTGTTGCAAATACTTGCAAATCAATGATGTGCTTTCGAGTAATCAACTTTTTTGAGGACGGCCGAAACGACATTGACCTTCAGAATAAGCCCCTCCACAATGTCTGCGCTGTCTGCAGTCGCCCGCATTGCTTATCTCGCCTCGGATGTCCTGGTCGACTCCCAGCCTTCTTCTTTTGCAGAAAATTACAAGTCCCTTGCAAATGCAGATCACAAACCGAGGATCCTTTCTACGCCATCTGGCTCAGATGCTGGCGAAATAATTTTGAGGAATCCAGACACAGGACTCGTATCCTTCACGACGTCTACTAATGCCCAAGTCCTTACCAGACTTGTCCTTCACCTCGCAGAAATTTCTTCTCGCCCCGTGGTTCTCCACATTGCCCTCCAGGACGATCTTTCAGACACCATTCTCCTTCGTGCGGCCGTACCATTCTTCCTTGTCTCTTCGACGCCACAGCAGGCCCATGACAATGCACTCCTTGCCTCTCGATTGGCCCGTACAGAGCGCAAAGCCGTCGTTCACGCATTCTACCCCGGCATCTCCCACGAGCCTCTCTCGGAGCTTCCGGAAGACAAAGTGCTCCCCTTCCTGCTTAGTGAGAAACACCCAATTTCCCCGGGACATGTGACGCCCACGACTGCAGACCAGCAGCCGGCCCAAATTACCGACGACCCGGCAGTCTCGGCTCTTTTCAAGGCGTACGAGACTGCTGCTCTCGAAACCCTGACACAAACACGTCGCCCTCTTCGGCCAGTGTCTAGGCAAGGACCAGTTGATACACACACGGTCATTCTTGTGTTTGGCCAAACTACGACACTTCCCGAGGTTGAGGGCGTGTCATACGTCTTCCATTCACTCTTCAACCCTCTCATTCCCTCGCGCCTATTACACGCTATCCCCACATCCGCCACCCGTGTTATTGTCCTTGAGCAGGTCCACAGATGGACAACCAAATGGCTTCCACTGTACCTCGAGGTCATGAGCGCTCTCCAACAGCGTGACCCTCAAAATAGACCTATCGTTCAGAGCGGCGTCATTGGAAGCTCTGAAAACGTCACTGCCGCTGATGTGCAGGCTCTTCTTGAACAAGCCGCCTCGACCAGCTCCCTGACGTCACGGTTAACTCTGGGCGCCTCTCCTTCTCCGGCCGCAGGTGTAGCCATCCCCAGCGTCCCAAAACACGAGCTCGCGTATACAAAAATCCTCTCCCATCTCTTCAGTGATCGCCTCGAGATTTCCAACGACCCAGCACTTGTTGCTTCCCAAGGCTCAGTTGCTACCTCCCCTGAGTTTGCCCTCGGCCGTGTGCGCGGCCAGCTCGACCTCCGTGCAGACCTCATCTCTGCTGTACAAGACCTTCTCCAGGACAGCACCGCACCCGCACAGCTCCACTCTCTCCTCTCCAAATGGTCCCTCTCCAAAGACGACCCCGCCAAGTCCACGTCACTCGGTTCACAGATTATCCAGAGCCTGATAGACGAGCCCGTCAAGCACGCGGCCGCTGCACGTGTCCTCGAGCTCCAGGCCCACCTCCCTGCCCGCTCCCGTTGGATAATTGGCTCTGACGCCTGGTCCTACGATCTCGGTGCCTCCGGCCTCCACCACGCACTTACGAGCAAGCTCAACATTAACATCCTCCTGCTCGACACATCCCCCTACTCCGCACGTGCCGCTGCTGATCCTGCGCGCCGCAAACATGACGTCGGGCTCTACGCGATGAACCACGGCGACGTCTTCGTCGCGTCCTGCGCCGTCTTCTCATCGTACGCCCAGGTCCTGCAGTCTTTTATCGAGGCGGATCGATACAACGGCCCCTCCGTCGTCCTGGCACATCTACCCTACGCGACGGAAGATGCAAGTGCGCTGGACGTGTTAAAGGAGACGAAGCTCGCTATCGACGCTGGCTACTGGCCGCTCTACCGCTGGGACCCAACACGCGAGGAGCCGTTCAGTCTCGACTCTGACGCCATCAAGAACGAGCTCAAGACTTTCCTCGACAGGCAGAACCACCTCTCCCAGCTCTCGCTCGCTCAGCCCCAGCTTGCTGCTGAGCTCGTCGGCAGCTTCGGCAGCCGCGTCCAGGAGGCCCGCCGCACACGCGCAAGGGCTGCGTATGGCGACCTTGTGTCGGGCATGGAGCAGAAGCCTCTGCTCGTGCTGTATGCCTCCGACGGAGGTACAGCGGAAAAGGTCGCCAAGCGGCTGGCAGGGCGTGGTGCGGCTCGTGGGCTGGCCACCACCATCAAGGCTTTTGACTCCGTCGGGCTCGAGGGGCTTCGTGGCGAGGAGGGACATGTCGCCTTTTTGACCAGTGTGGCTGGACAGGGTGAGCCCCCACAGAACGGACGTCAGTTCTTCAAGGCACTCAACGCGGCTGTGGCCCGTGGGGAGGCGGTCCTCGAGGGAGTCAAGTACAGCGTGTTCGGCATGGGAGACAGCCATTACTGGCCGCGACCGGAGGACGTGGGGTACTACAACAAGCCTGGAAAAGACCTCGACGTCAGAGTGGAGAAGCTGGGCGGAGAGCGTGTTGCGCCTCTGGGACTCGGAGACGACCAGGATGCGGATGGCTGGAAGACAGGCTATGGAGTTTGGGAGCCCCTGCTGTGGAAGGCGTTGGGCGTTGATCAGATCGAGGTCACGGAAGCTGAGCCCGAGCCCATTACGAACGAGCACATCAAGGCTGCTTCAGGGTACCTGCGCGGTACGATCGCGGAGGGTCTCGAGGACACCACCACCGGCGCGCTCGCACCCAGCGACGGGCAACTGACGAAGTTCCACGGCATCTACCAGCAGGACGATCGCGACATCCGGGACGAGAGGCAGGCGCAGGGCGTCGAGCCCGCGTATAGCTTCATGATCCGTGTCAGGATGCCCGGTGGTGTATGCAACCCCAGCCAGTGGCTTCAGATGGACCAGATTGCGGACGAGCATGGGTGCGGGACGTTCAAGATCACAACGAGGCAGACGTTCCAGTTCCATGGTGTCATCAAGAGGCATTTGAAGCCTGCAATCCAGGACATCAACCGCGTGCTGTTAGACACACTTGCCGCTTGCGGTGATGTGAACAGGTGTGTAGCAATCTTACCAAGCAGAAGAAGCATACTAATCTTGCACCCTAGAAATGTGGTCTGCTCTTCTATCCCAACACTGTCGAGATTGCACAGCGAAGTCTACCAGTTCTCAAAGGATGTCAGCGAGCACCTCATTCCTCGCACCACGGCATATCACGAGATCTGGCTTGACAAAAAGTTGGTTGCTGGAGAAGCTCTCCAGGACTTCGAACCGATGTACGGCGAGTTCTACCTACCCCGCAAAGTTCGTTCCCTTTCTACTCCTTAATTACCTCCATTTCTGACCTCGCCCGCTTCCTCCAGTTCAAAATTGCCGTCGCTGTGCCACCTACAAATGACGTCGATGTGTTCACCAACGATCTTGGTTTCATCGCCATCGTTGGCCAGAACGGCCAGTTGGAGGGCTTCAACGTCTCTGTCGGTGGCGGTATGGGTGTTACCCATGGTAATAAAAAGACCTACCCCCGTATCGGCGACATCGTTGGTTTCTGCACACCTGAACAGGGACGCTTCGTTGCTGAGGCCATCATGCTTACACAGAGGGACAACGGCAATCGTGCTGAGTGCGTATTTCTTGGTCTCCATCGCATAAGCATCTTCCTGACTTCACTTTTCTAGCCGCAAGGTAATCAGGCTCACGTTCTGCAGATCCCGAATCCGCTTACTCATGAGACCTTTCTTAGAATGCTCGCCTCAAGTACACTGTCGACCGTATGGGCCTCCCTTCCTTCCAAGCCGACTTCGAGAAGCGCCTCGGGTACAAGCTTGCACCTGCACGGCCCTACGCCTTCGACCGCAACGTTGACGACTACGGTTGGTTCACTGGCGAGGACGGCAAACATCACTTCATGCTCTTCGTCGAGAACGGTCGTATCCAAGATGAACCCGGCCGCGACTTCAAGACCGGCCTCCGTGAGATCGCAAAGATCCATAAGGGCACATTCCGCCTCACCACGAATCAGCACATGATGGTATCCGATATCAGCGATGCAGATCTTCCGGAGATCAAGAGGCTCCTGGCGAAGTACAAGCTTGACAACCTGAACCACAGCGCGTTGAGGCTTTCGTCATCGGCGTGTGTGGCATTCCCTACGTGCGGACTTGCCATGGCAGAGTCTGAACGGGTACGTGTCCTTCTTCCCCTTTGTTTGCATAGTTGAAGTTCAATGACCGCCTCTGTGTAGTATCTCCCTCTCCTCGTGGACAAGGTCGAAAAGATTTGCGAACAAAATGGTCTTCGTAACGATGCCATTGTTATGCGTATGACGGGTTGCCCTAACGGATGTGCCCGCCCTTACGTTGCTGGTATGGGAATCCTCAGCTTCACTTTCTTCATCACTGACCTTACTTCTTGCAGAAATTGCCTTCGTCGGAAAAGCACCTGCCACCTACGCCATGCTACTTGGCGGTGGTTACTACGGCCAACGTATGAACAAAATCTACCGAGGTGGGCTCCAGTTCTTCTTCTCCATTCACCCCAGCTCAACCTCAGCTCAGAAACGGTAACGGAGCCTGAGATCCTTGCGATCCTGGAGCCCATGATAAAACGCTACGCGCTTGAGCGAGAGCCTGGTGAACGCTTCGGCGACTTCACAATACGTGCGGGATACATCGCTGCGACTACGTCTGGCATGGAGTGGTATACTAATATGGGAGGTGAGGGCCAATGGAGGGAGGGAGCATGAACTGGGGCTTGATATAAGGAGTGTATTTAATACTGTGTGTCAGGACAAACATCTACTCAAACCGGGCGACAAGGGAAGAGCCTTGTCAATGAACCATCATTATGCAACACATACCAGGCCTCAGCTTCCTCCTTTGTGAGCAATCCTGGGCAACGGAAGCAAACCAGTGTGCTAGATTTAGTACACAACCGAAGAAATCCGATCGGAAAATATGGCCCGTCTGGACCTCATGGCCGCTCCTCCCCAAACGTCATACTTTTCACATAAAAGGACCAACACATTTATATAAGTCACTTTTGTAGGTCGTTATCGGGACTTCTCGCTCAATCCTGGGTCCACCCACATACGAACAATGTCATCAGAACTCAGTTCAGTAAATCCAACCAGACCCCCCCTTGACCAAAGCCTTTATTCAATGGAAGGTGATGAATTGGCTTTCTTTCGAGAACAAACGGGCATCCGGGATGAGGGAGAACTTAAAGAGCATATATTGACTGTGCAAGAGAAGGCGTACGAGGTCACAACTCTCCAGTTTTGGGTACATACTCTCTTTCCGACTTCTTCAACTTGCTATCGCAGGTCTTCGAGTATCCATGTATCCGTCGTTTTGGGTTTACCAAGTACGTGAAGCACAACAGAAATCCTTGCGGCACTCATTGAAGTCTCCAGGTTGAAGATATCTCTCCTACCAGGTTATCAGGAAGCGCTCGCACTGCCTAAGAAGCACTCGAATGCATTATTCCTTGATATTGGCTGTTGCCGTGTGTCCCTTCAGATCTGACTAAGGATCGGGGCTTGCTCACACCTCCAGCCAGTCGGGAATGACGTACGGAAAATTGTGGCTGATGGATGGCCCGTGGAGAATGCACTCGCATCTGACCTCCATCTAGGTACTTTGCAACACGAGTAGTGAAGCCCATCGGCCCGCTGACGGTGTAATGATAGCGTTCTGGAATTATGGTCATGATCTCTTCAAGTCCACACCGGAGTCCTTCCCGGCTGCATTCGTTGCAGGCGACGCCTTCGACCCAGGAATCATCAGGCCTCGCGAACCATTCTATGCCCCCGAGGAGGCCGCCCCTCTTGGCCAGCCTCTGTCGTCGCTCACCTCGCTTACACCCCTTCAGGGCAGACTCTCTGTAATCCATGCATCTTCCTTCTTTCACCTCTTTGATGAAGCAGAGCAGTTGCAACTCGCGCGTCAAGTTGCCACGCTCCTCTCACCTACACCTGGTTCTATCATCTTTGGAGCACACGGGGGACAGGCCGAGAAGGGGTTCTGGAAAGAGGCGCTCAAAAACTCCGGAAAGTACATGTTCTGCCATTCGCCGGAGACATGGAAGGAGCTATGGGATGGGGAAGTGTTCAAGAAAGGAGCTGTCAAGGTCAAAGCGGGTTTGCACGAGATGGAAAGGAAAGATCTTTTTGCAGCTCCAGGATCGAGATTCTACGTGATGTGGTGGTCTGTAACGAGGCTATGATTGTTGACCCAATATAGCCTCTATAGAGTCGAATGCGTCGTTGCCCCAGGCGCGTCGCGTTATAGTACACGATGTCACACTCACATGATCTATGCTGAGAAGCGTGACCGTGACATTTGGCTTCAACTTGTAAATTCACTGGCAGTAGCCTAATATTACTGACGACTTGGGGAATTCCGGGGTATAGGGGAACTAAGTTCTAAACACTTCAAGCTTATTGAAGGCCTATATTCTGGAAAGTGTCGATTTAACCATTTCGTTGGCTTAACGGTTTTAATAACTTTACACTCATGGACCAGGTAGATCTTTTAGTTCTACCTCTTTTTGACTCTGACCTTGTCCACCAGGATTCCTTCCGTCTTCTTCTTTCAACTGCTCACCCAACTGGTTCCTCTTCTACCTCAGGGTTCACCAAGTCGTGCGTCCGACCCCATCATTCGATATCATATCCGCCTCATGGGCCTTGTTATTACATAGGAAGGCCAAAGGCAAGGTATTAGATCCTTCTCAGCCCGCGTTCAAACCGCGAAAAGTGAAGAAAAATGCGGCCGAGGGACCCTACCGTGACCGGGCAGCGGAGCGTCGTGGAGGGGAGGAGGGCGACTATGCCCAGGTCCGTTAGACATCAGCGATGACCTTGACCAAATTAACCTGCTACGGTAGGTGGAAGCTGTACTTGAGGACTTCCAGAAACGTTCTGAAGGGCAGGACAAGTCGACGGTACATCTATTCATCTCTCTTAGAGTTGTTAACTCAATCTCGTGTATACCAACAGCTAGATGCCCAACGTCATTATCTTGGTGGAGATGCTACACATACTGTTCTTGTCAAGGGCCTCGACATGGCCCTGCTAGAGCAAAACCGCGCACGCGCGGCTTTAGGCCCAGATGGGCTGGCAGACGACGAGTCGCTCGAACAGGCCTTCGCTGAGTCGCAGCCACCATCAAAGAAACGCACACGCGAGGAGCTAATACGTGCGCTCAAAGCCAAGCGTACTGGGCAGACTGCGGACGCCGTTGAAGAGGAGGTTGAAGAAGAGAAAGAAAGGAAAGGAAAGTCACGGGAGGAAGAGGCTCGTGTGTTAGAAGAGGCGAAGCGGGCAGGAAAGTTTCGGCCTATTGGGTTTACACCAATTGGTGGTGGAGAAATGAAGAAAAAGAAGAAGGCTAAGGATGGGGTTGTAGAGGGAGAGAAGAGAAAGAAGAAGAAACGACGTGTAGATGATTCGGGCAATGTGGACAACGGTTCAATGGCTGGGATTACTACGACACAGGTCAAGGAGACGGACACGACTCCGGCTGTAACCCCTTTGCCAACATCACTACCAATACCGCCACCATTACCTGCTCGAGAAACTGAAGCCGAAGCACTGCCAGAAGACTTCGACATCTTCGCTGATGCTGGAGACTACGAGGGCATTCAACTCGACTCCGACTCTGAGGCTGAGGATCCCAAACCCAAACCGCGCGACCACGACATGGACGATGGGCCAAGTCGCAGGTGGATTGATACCGGCTCACCTGAGCCAGAGGCCGAACCTTCGAAGCCAGATCTCCTTAAATCTGTACTTGCCGCGTCATCTGCTGCTGCTGGCCCTTCGCAGCCCGAAGAAATGGAGGAGGGCGAAGAAGACGAGGAACGCCCGATGCGGCTGGTCCCACTTGCAAGCTCTGCACTGCCGTCAATAAAAGACTTCCTCGCAGCGGAGGGAGCTGCGTCTGGAGCTGGGAAACGGCGAAAACGGAAGGGAGGCGCAGGTGGCGAAAAAGGTGGCGAAAAGAAAGGTGCAGATCCGTCAGATGAGGGGAAGAAAAAACAGAACGCAGAAGCGAAGGCGGAAAGAGACTACAAACGGTTGAAGAATTATACAGATAAAAAGGCAGCGACATAAACAAAACACAGCAGTGCAAGGTATACATGATTATTGCCAGAACTCTAGATGTACTCTTACGCCGAGGGACCATCAGCTTCCCGAATATTTTGTCTGCAAAGGGGGTTCTGAGTCGCACCATCACACAAGAAAATCCGAGTTGTGGTCAACATCTGAAGATCTGAGGCTTTATGCTTCGATCACATTAACATATTGGCCTATCTTGCAAACATGTGTTGAACCAATGGTTGCACTGATCATCAACTCAAGAACGTTCTTCCTCCCTCTTATTAGAATCCAGCACCTCTTTCTCACATCGAGCTTCACTTTGCAATTAACATCGCATTTTGTATACTGACCTGATCAGATCTACGCCACGGGCCGGCTCGAGGTCTAACTATGCGCGCCGCGCAGAGTATTGTTCTTTCAGGGCACCCGAAACTGAGTACCGTTTTTTCAAAAGCTCCGTAACTTTTGTGTTGCTTCTCGGAGTCCCAGTTGCTTATATTCCTGAAGTTTCGGCAAGTAGTTCAGTACGAAGCGGCGCAAGAGAGGCTTCTGCGTCTTATTGCTGATATATAAGTATACAATGGATGCGACACTACGGTCCTCCTAGAACATTTGCCCTTTGGCACGCGGCACGAAGGTTAACCTTTTCTGAAAATAATATCTGAGTACTTAGATCTCACGACTGAGCTTAGAGAAGGCCGAATCAATCGATCCGTCGAAATCGTCAATGTAGACTATCCTTTATAGGTGTCCCACGTTGCCAGCGTTGTCCCCGAAATCTTCACCTTCATAAATCCCTGACAGGCTTTTACTCGTTGAAGGCAGCCAACAAGGACCTCTTCAGGACACGGTGTTGAAGAATTCTCGACACATACGGTGATACACATCATCATAGGGGAGGTGAGATTGGCCGGAATGAGATCAATGTATTGTGCCGATCGTCTCTCAACGAGTTGTGTCAGGAGGCAAATGGATGCCTCTCCGTCGGCTGCCAATGATAGAGGCAAGATGTTGGGAAGAACGTCACCATTCACAATCCTCTCGATAGTTGCATCAGGAAAACGAAAGCATTTGGCTTCGAGTTGGTGTAAGGAAGACAGCTGGTCGAGGAAACTTGTTGAAAGATCGAATGGAACCCGACGTTGGTCGGACTCGATGAATAGAGAACGAAGCACGCATCCCGAGCGTGTAATGAAGGACCCGATGAGATCCACGGGATACCCCTGGCTGAGAAATTCCGATTTGAGTGTCACGAGCGACGGGGCGACAAGATGGGCAAGCAAGGACATCTCCTGCTGCTGTTGCGCATCAGGAGAAGCGTCGAGTTTCTCGGTCAGCGACAGACACCGGAGTGTGGGGTGGTGAATCGGTGTAGTTGGTTTGTCGACTGCTCTCATAATCAGTTTAAGTTTGCATCTTTTGAGGTTCGGGCACCGTTGCAAAAGTGTGAGAGCAAACGGGGTCGTGATTAAATGTTGTGTTTGTGTGAACTGTTTGAAGTATGGTCTCAACGTCAAATCTGTGAGCTGGCTCCATGGAATTGTTGAGGGAACAGTTGTGATGGGGTATGGGACGTTGACGTGGATCGTGAGGGTGCGGAGACTGTTCATCCCACTGAAGCATGCACTTTCAACAAACATGTCGTACTGTCCTAACCATCTACCGGGGAATACGGTTAGGCGCTTCAGCGACGGAAAGAAGTTCGGAGGAAGTCCCAAGAACATCTTAGTGATGTTGATCTTGAGATCGGAGATTTGCTTGTGGTAAGGCAAGATGAGTTCGTCATGGACGATCTCCTCTCCTTTGATGTTTTGCAGGTTAAGCGACAACGGGTGAGAGAGCTGGGCGATATTCTGGGCCCAGAATCGAACACGGGAACGATCGACATCGGTCTTGGGCAAAAGGGCAAGACAACACCAAAATGGCTCGAAAAGTGCAGCTTTTCTCCATCTTGAGCAAATCTGCCGCAAATTCCATGGTCCATAATTGGACTTCGGAGAGAAGCTGTTGAAGTCACCACTCCGGGTCCAAGCCATGCACGACGCATCTCGGAATATCCTGCAAAGGACCTGTACGGGTACTTTCTTGTGTGGAGCGATTGCAATCGTGAGCCTCTGTATGCGGGATCGCACACGATCCATATCTGCTTCCAGTGCAATACGCTCTGCCCTCAATTCAATTCAATTCTTTTTGCTGGATTGTTGGATTAACAGTAATGCCGACGATATGGTTGTCTCCATCCCTGACAATTCTTTAAGCAAAAATTTAGCTAGTGTTGCCTCCTCGGCGTTGAGTATGATGACGTTGGATGAACCCGCCTGGAACTCAATTCGATGCAAGATCGCGGGATTGGTGTCAATAGACATGGGTACCTGTGACCAAATCTGTAAGCCCAGAAAAAAGCACGGGCGTCGCACGTACAAAGGTGCAAGAGAAGTGTCCGTATGGTGTTGGAGTCTGCCAAATCTAAAGACGTCACAAGGCTAAGGGGGGAGCCCGGAGAGGTGAACTGGGAGAACTCCCAGATTGTGAAATTACCTAGTTACCACAAGGTCTGGACTTGTACGATATCGCTATTGATAGATGATCCTTACATATCAAATCGATGTCTTCGTTTTGTATTGGTTTTTTTGAGACCAGATACCGTCAAGTGTCCGTGATCTGCTGCAGTGACGCGCAAGGGGTAGTCTCCATCCGCAAGGTATACATATACATGATTATCGCCGGAACTCCAGATGTACTCCTACGGGTGCGTTCCTACTCCCGAGGGACAGGATGCCCTCCCATCAACTTCGCGATCGTGTTTGTCCTGAGCGGAGTGTCTGCAAAGAGAGCTCTCACGAGTCGCACCAGCTCATCAACTTGGAAATCCACAAGGGCGCCCTCTTCAAAAAGATAGGTGATGTCTGCCATGGATGCTTCCTAGATGCCCCAAACAACGTTAGTCGAGACAAAGCGAGGAGTACTCAAAGCGACGCACCAGTAGTTCAGAAAGGTAGGAAAATTTGAGCCACGAAGGGACATATGCTACGACAAAGGACGGCTGTGGTGCATTAATGTCAGATGCAACTCTCTTCTCAATAATGACGGAAATGTCTGACTTGGTTAGTATCCTCAACAAATAATCCTTCCATTGCATTGAATATATGGCATAGCTCGCTGAGTCGATGTGACTCAACCTCCGGGATGTCAGGCAGTGCAAGGATATCACTGAGGATGCGAGCAAGGGCAGCTTCAACAGCCATGCCAATCGCTTTATAGTATTTAGTTTTCGTCACAATGCCCTACAATCGATGAAATTCTGGTCAGAAGTGTTATCAAGTCATTGGTGGATGAATGACGCACCTTCAACCGTGATGCAAGCCGCCTAACTTCTTTGAGCACCTGGATCATCGCGCCTTCACACTCGTCGTAGCGATCCTGTTCACCCGTATACTTGAAGCCCTGGGCACCCGCCGTCAAGATAGTATCCAGAGTTTTCTGCTCCCTGACCTACATCGAATGATAAAACAACAGTCAGGATGCAACCAATACAAGACTTACAAGAACATCATGGAACCAGCTGTCACTCAGGACCCTCAGACATCTCGCGACTTCCGTCAGCCGCTCAACAACGAGTGTCGATGTGCCGTTTTTGATGCGCTCAACTTCCCCAGCAAGATAGGCACAGTCATTAGCAAAGCGCATCCCCGTCTCAGGACTTTGCAGGTCCTTTGAGAACTTGACAGGATACACAGCACGGTATAGATCAAACACTGCTGGCGCGGCGAGTGACAGGGTAGTCCCAAGGGGAGTGTAGGACTCTGCGGAAGGTAATGAGGAGAAGATAGAAGAAGATGCAATGTGTTTGCCCTCAGCAAGGACATCCTCTGCTAGGCGAACGATGAGTTTTGAGCGTCCAGAAGCTGCGTAAGTCTCCTTTGGCGGGACCCGCATGTCGAGCCTAGAAGGCCGCTTGGTCAGCGGTGTTCCATTGTGGAGTTGTGAGGGTGATTTCGCATAATGTCCATTCATGGATGCGGTAGTGGCATTGGCGGTAGAAGTTGATTGCATGGGTTGCGGAGACATGATGATAGGTGATGATGTGGCGGAGCTTCCATTGATGTGCTTTTTCTTTCCTTTGTTGAGTGCCTTCTCGAGTCTGGTAGCCACCTTTGGAGAAGACATCGGGGGAGCAGCAGGTGGAGTGCCAGCCGGAGGTTCTTCTGGTACGGGGGCAGTAGGTTCGTCTCCCCAAGGGTCATCCCATGCAGACTCTTCTTCCGGAGGCACACCTTCATCCTCATTCCACCCCCAGGCCTCTGATGGGTCAGGCTCTGGCTCGCCGTTCCCATCAATAACTGGAGGGGGTGTTGGTGGTGATTCGGGTATAACATCAGAAACGTCTAGTTCTTGTTCAGATTCAACGGGTATATCGTCTTCAAAGCCCCAGCCATTCTCATCCACGGTATCGTCAGCACCCACACCCGCATCATCGTCATCAAAGCCCCAGGCGTCGTCTTTGACAGGACTGATCTTCTCGTCCATAGATTCGTCTATCAGCGTGTCAGTTGTTGAGCCCTTTTCATCGTCGAAACCCCACGCGTCGTCCTGGGGGCTGGTATCCTCGTCTTGAACAGGAACAACAGACGGCGTAGCGACCGGAACCACGTCGACTTCGACCAGGAATGTGTCGGAAGGTTCTGCCCAAGCAACGACTATCTCTCGAGACCGGTTGAGAATTTGCATTCGTCTTTGGCGCTCGTAGTGCCCGCTTAGACCGTTAACCCAGGCTTTCAAAGGGCGATCATTCGTATCATTCCCCAAAACTCCAACGAGGATTCTGTCTTCAAAGGCGACAGCTTCCTGCGCAAGTTTTAAGAATGGGGACAAAAGATTAAACGAGGAAGGGAGGGAGGTGAGCAGGACGTTGTTCAGAACACTTGTGGTCGTCGGTTTGCAGAGTGAACGTGTAAAAGACAAAGCCTGCAATGGAGGAAGGTCTGAGAAGAGGTGAGTAGAGAGAAACTCGAAGAAACTTGAGAGATTCTCGAGTCGGGAGATGGGGGCCCCTTCATTAACCGCGACTGGCGTGAGTAAGAATGTATGGTCCAGAGCCTCGGAGGACACGGTAGTGGTGACATGCTGAGTTGAAATCAAGTCAATAAATTGGCTTGTGAGGTCCCGCCGCAGAGTTGAGAGATGGCCTGACAATGAATTTGGTGACAATGAAGCCAAAATCGCAGAAAGTTCGATGACTGCATCGGATTGTCGCACTGCATGGAGAGTAAATTTACGACGAGAGAGCTTTACTTGAATCTAGCTTACCTTGGACGGATGCATGAAGTATTATCCCTTGAGAAGCTCCGTGGTGTGAAATGGCAACACTCCTCAAATACGCATCGCTAAGCTGCTCGTCGTTCCGTGCTGCCCAAGCACGGAATTTGCGCTAATTGGGGAGCTGCTTCAGGTTTGAAGGAGGCATGACAAAGGGGCGTTGGGCTCACCTTCACGTCCACCATGATCCGGGTCTCATTCAAATGTGCTGGAGTTCCTTCAATTAACGCCTCAACCTCCCTGCACGCTCCGACAGCCTGTGACAGCCTTCCCTCCTTCACGAGACCCTCAAGTGATTTGAGCGATTTTCTGCAGGCTAACAGATGAGAGAGGGCTTCATGTTCAACGCGAGCATCCGTCGACTGTTGCGCCAACTCGGCGTGTCCTGTTAGCGTTCGTACTAGGTTAGGTACGAGTCCGGTCTGATTGAGCTCTTAGCTAGAATACCCTGATGTGGAAATAAATAGGTTCACCTCTGAATGGGAGACTGAGTTGCTCAGGGTGTCGACATTCGTGGTCAAGGTTTGTAGACGTTCCTGAACGGACCTTGCTGCTGCCGACTGCCTCTGGAACTCTGGTAGGTCTCCCTGTATACGCTCATGGAGGCGAAGCTGTCTAGTTGAGTCTATGTATATGCACAATCCTCGAATGCAATACCTTGGTCAAAGTGATAGTCTCGTCTAGCTCCGAAACCCATGAGGCGGTCAGTGCCGCGTTTAGTGTCCTGTTCGTGGCAGCATCGATTTTGGAGAGAATTTGAGATGATACATCTTGAGGAGATGCTCGCCGAGGTAGGTGGGCAGGGATAGGAAATGCCATTGAGGTTGCCAATACCAAATTGAATGTGGCCGTCGAGGGACAAGCGTCACCACACACGTGCACGGTCTCGACGCGTCTAGCAACCTTGATCTCAACGCTCACTATGGCCAGCCAACTCTTCCTCCTTCTGGCTACACTTGCTATCTTCCATGGTAAGCATTATGTTAGCCCATATGAAAAGAACTAATACAACATTTCAGCGGCATATTCAACCTATGAACGTCAGCAGTGAACCTTTCTTCCAATTCCAAGCCCTTTAACATTTGTTCCTGCATGCTCAGACCTCTCGCATCTGAAGGCTCTTGGTAGACCAGAAGGATCTCTCCCGCACAGCGTGAGTAGACTGTCGGCGAGCGCTCCGTTATACTAATGCCCAATACCGTCGTTGCATATAGATAATCCTTGAGACTCTGATTGGGCTGATTTTGGGCATAGTCGGTGCATCACTGAACGCTCCTGGACTGAAGGAAATAACATGGGCAAGCGAAATGCGGAAGCAGTGCGTAATTTTGCTTGCAACCTTTCTACATATATCTGATGCGCACGCCCTTCAGCACAATTGACGAGATGGATTCGAGACTAGGTTTCGCCAGCTTTGTCACTCGTGGCCGCAATATCCTTTCACAACCACCGACACTTGCGGCAAAAGGGACGTCATAACCTGTTCATCAGGTCGCTCTTAGCACCCTTGTTTTGACTTTATGGCTCCAATACACACCGACCGGAACTTAGACGTCGTGGCCGAGGCATTTTTTTGATAGATAAGTGTTGCCTCGCGTCGACAGAACCGTTTGCTTGGAGCTCGTTACTGCCAACGGATTTTCAAGAAGTCAAAATAGATCATATCTAGTATCGTGACCTATACGTCACTTGACGGTCTTGGGGATAAATCGTGTCGTGTATTGACCCGGACCGTGTAACGTCTGCACGATGACAGACGCCTACGATTTTCCAGTTAGCTGGAAAGACTCGGACGATGAACTCCGTCAGATCTTACATCATCCATCGGATGGTTTCATCAAAAGTGCTTATGTAAATTCTGAACATGCAAGAGCCCTCAAGCGTGCAAACAAGAGGACCTCAATCTTGACCTCAATGCAAATTTCTTTGAAAAAGTTGGCATCTCAAGTCAAATCTCTCGTCACAGACTACAGATAAGAGTCATATTTCTTTAGGCGTTATCCAGTTTAACTATGGCGTCCCAGTGGGGACAAACTACTGGCAGGAGGCTGCATGGTACAGTCGGGCCGCACAAAGAGTCCCCATCTGTTCATTTGAATTGAAACCATTGCGTCCGGTCCTCAGGTCCTTCATTACACACTCAGCGTTACTGAATACGTCGTTTTAACTAAGGACGTCCCGAAGATCATCCAACCGCCTCCACTGATTTTGGATTGAAGCCAGGATTTTCGTCGCGTCGTCCATATGGCAAACATGCATGCCTTCGTTAGATCATTAAAAATTTAGCAAGTTAAAAGCGGAGTGCTTCTGCGTCGACTACATACGATGGCGAATCAACATTCATGACCTCGAGGCTCAGGCAGGTGGCTACCAACGTCAAGGCAGCAGCAGCACATGATGTGATCGAAAGATACCAAAATTAGAACTCTGTCCTCGCCACTCATAACTCTCGAAGGAAAGTCTAGTCCTGGACAAAAGCATGTGGTGCGTTTTGAGGTCGGAGCCTCGCTCCCTCCTTCCGGGAGTCCTTAGGACTTACTTGAAACGCGACGGCTTGGGTCTGGCTCCTTCGTTCCGATCAGGCAGAATCTCGTGGCGCCCTTACCCCCGGTTTATACTTAATATGTGAGTCCGGGACGTCCAAGCAGGATCGTGTTCCTGTCTTAACTTTTCACCCCAAGGACGCTCTGTTTCAGACGACACGCAGGGAATGAAGACTACGACGCGCCTTGCATTAGTCCTTTGCATCAGCTTTGCCTTCTTTCTTGCAGAGATCATAGGCGCGTGTTCAATTCTACATTCAACTCCTTTCAGGTCTAAAGAGAGCTCCAAAAGTTGGATTCCGGACCAAGAGTCTTGCTCTCATTGCTGACGCAGTACGCCCGCACCCCCATTTTGAGAACCTTCGCCGCTGACTTGGCTCAGTTTCATTACCTCAACGTGAGTTCTTATTATAAAACGTGGTCACAGCATGTTCACACAATCGTCCAGGATATTGTCGCATAGTGAGCTTTGGCCTGATTCCAGTTTCTAGGGGATTGCTGACATCCTTCTGAACCAAGTGCAATAGCATTCATCGCCGCGCGTGTACGTTCGTCGTTGGTTCTACCGTCACTACATCTGACATTGTCCATTGAAGCTCCACGAGAAAGGAAACCACGTAGGCAATTACAGCTGCCATTTTGTATGGCGTCTCACAAGTTATGGGAGTAGGATGCGAATTTTACCTTTGCTTTCCATCGAGCAGAGTTGGTCGGTACGCTAATGGTGATGAAACATCCTTGCTCAGATAACAACGAAGCCTTCCACAGGGGCTTTCTTCAATGGTGTCTTCCTATTGGCGTTGGCTCTTTCAATCTTCTTCCAATCTATCGAGCGTTTTATTCATCTTGAGCCAATCAATTCCCCTACACAAGTCCTCATAGTCGGGTGTGTCGGGCTCTTTTTGAACATCGTCAGCGTTCTGGTCGTTCATGGTAAAAATTTGCCCATTTCCTTCCGGACCTTACTAAATCGACTCTCTCCGCAGATCACGGCGGCCATGGTGGCCATGGTCACGGTGGTGGTGGCGGCGGTCATAGTCACGGCAATGACGCTATCATGCTAACTGTAATTGGTGACAGGTCCGAATCTCATGACAGTCGAGACCTTGTGTGTCCAGCCACTATGTATACGTGTTGCTCTGCACTAATACATCTTGGCTTTCATTTGTAGCATGCTCAGCACAACCACACACTGGATCCACCAATCGTTACGCCTCAGCATAACCTTAATCTTGTTGGTGTATTGGTCCACTTATTCGGCGATGCCATAAATAGTGTGTATCCCCTCTTGATTCGGAACATATTAACCCAAAGACCTCTGTGTAGACATCGCTGTCATTATTGCGGCAACTTTGATTTGGAAGCTCAGCTCCCCCCATCGCTATTACGCCGACCCCGCAGTTTCTCTCGTTATCAGTCTGATCATCTTTGGGAGCGCGATTCCAATGAGTTGAGTTGGTTGTACAGTAGCATATAGGGACTCTCGCTCACCTGATCTCTAGCCAAGAAATCCGGCCATTTCCTCCTTGAAGCTGCACCGTTATTCATAGATCTAGAGAAGGTTAAAGACGACCTGCTTCAGCTACCGAACGTTCTTTCGGTGCACGATCTTCACGTGTGGCATCTCTCTCAACCGTGAGTAAACCCCTAGTCCCCGTGAATTTCTGGCTGATATCCCTGGTGTCCCACTTTGTTCAGAGTTATATTAGCATCTCTACATGTCTGCGTGCCACTGGGGACCACCCTCGACGAATGGGAAAAGACAGAAGAGTCTCTCCAGCATTGCTTCTCCGCATATGGCATCAGCCATGTCACCATTTCGCCAGAGCTCCAGCGTGGTAGCCAAATCCAGGAGCAGTTGGACCCTCCTAGTATTGGCGGGTGCAGATTACCATCACAGGACGAATTCGGCTGTGCCGTGAACGCTCTGAAGAGACGAAAAGTTGCTGTCTAGATTTAAGGATTTGATGATGTATTCATGTACTTACATTCCTCATTTGTAAGTTAGAAGTTCATAGAGCATCTATTCGGCCTTAATGAGAATTGATATCTGACGTCAGCATCATTTCATGCTATCCGAGAAAGAAGCTCGACCATTTTCGACGACAATCAGACTTCTCTATTTGCTCAACCCGTGACAACATCCTCGATGGATGAAGAATACATACTATGTCGATCTTGGAAAATTTTCCTTCTTTCCTTTCTGCCATTGAACAACTCATGTTTGAAACCCCAGATGTGCCTCCTGAAAACCTGGTATATATCTTTATGTAGGTGCTGATTCGTATGAATACTTCGACTGCGCCTGTGACTGTTTTCCCTCATTTCCTGTCTCCATGGGTGGTGCACAATCCCTCTTCTATCCTGATAATCCTAACCGCCGCTTGCGCGCCCAGCAGCTCGCAGATGATTGTCAATCGTTCCAGAACGAATACGACAATATCAAGCGAGAAATCCAAAAGGAACTTGGACCCTATACAAGCAAGATGCCTGAGGTTTTAAATGCGTTCGGCTGCAGAAATCTAGATGACCTTGACAAACTCGTCAAGGAAACTGCAACCAAAGAAGGCTTGCAGCAGTGGCAGGGGATCAAAACTTCTGTTGACGGTCTTTCAGAGTCAGTTTACATTATCAATGCATTCTTCGACGGATTACTTACTACATGCCCACTTAGTGTAAGTGACATCTTCACAACAGCAATGGCCGTCGTAGCCATTGCAGGGATCGTAATCAGCGCAGTCGGGGCCCTTGCCGGCGGCTTTGGGTTCTTGGCTGGCAAGTCGATCTACTGTTACTTTTATCACTGGAAGTATTATTTACCAAGATCCTTCATATAGGCATGGCTGTCACCAGCTCGATTCTCGCGGTATTGGGTGTCATCGGGCTTATTTTCGACGCCGTCAGTGGTGCTATCCAGCGCTCACAGCTGCGAGATGCTATCAATTCAGTTCGTCTCGAGCAGTCTCGATTTATGATCGTCAATTCTCAACCTGTTGCATCCAGTTGTTCAAGCTGCGCATCCAGATCAAGTACTTGGCAGAGCACATTCGTAACTTACAAGCAAGTGTTGGTGGCATCAAGAAGATCTATGCCATTTTTGAGAAGCAAGGATATATGAAGGACAGGATCATCGAAGAGCTCCGAGATTCCGACACCCTAGGCGGTCTTCAACAGCAGACCCTTGCATTGACATACATGCAAGTCGCGCAAGACTTGTTGGAAATGGACAAAGTACGCGTTAGCGGATCGTGGAGAGACGAGGATCCTGCTTGGGAGGGAATAGCGAGCTCATTGGATGCAGAAGTCGAAGCCAAGAAACGCGCTGACAACGACGCTGGTAAGCCTACCAGCACCATGGTTCTGTCTTTGTCTCTGATTATGGCGAAAAGCGCATCCAGACCGGGTGAGGCGAAAGAGGTCTGCTGGGTTTCCAACCTTAGACAAACATTTTCAGGTGACGCCTGAAATGCACAATTCCTTAGAAAGTGAAAAGCGACTCCTCCAAATGGGTCAGAACGAAATGCAATATGTCGTCCCAGAAGTAAGCCTAGCACCCGAGTCTGAGCGCCCCAACATGAGCTAACGGTTGATTTCAGGCAGAAAAGAAAGAGGCCGTATCCATTGCAGTGATTTTTGCACAAATCGCCCCTAAAGTTCTGCAAGGGGAGGTTACAGTCACTCTCAAGGAATTCGTTGACGAAGTTTCTGCCACTGTGCAGTTGAAGTGGGTGGGCCTTTGTAACTCGGCCTACCAGGCTAACCAGATGCTGACACGCCCCCCGTAGAACCGTGGAACAAGGCGTTCTAAAAGCAAATGTCGACCTCCGAACGATTGAGGCGACAGTATCTGAGTCGCCTCGTTTGTCTGATTAGGTAATCTCGTTCGCAACCATGGCTGAGGCGCAGCAATTTGCGACTCACAGAATCAGCTCAGAAACAAGCATTAAACCCCTCGATTTCCATCTGAGAGCAGACGCGAAGAATGTTCATCTCTACCTCCGCGCTGACGGAACTTTAGATGGCGCAGGAGACCCTTTGACTGTACATTACGCCTGATCAAAGTTACCAGGTTAGCGTATGTCGCTGGATTCTCATGTCTCTGGACATTGGGTGCAGAGCAGGAAGATCGAGTACATTGATAGAGCACATTGTCACGATTACGTCTGGAGTATCAATAGAATGTCTATATCAGTTCTATGATGATGATGAATCAACTGGCACAACACGGTACGGGTCTTTCCCCGAGTGGTACACATGGCTGCGGGAGGGTATGAAGGTTACAATCGAGTACAAACCTTGATGTCCAGAGTCTATTCCTTAGGGGTGAGTAGCGTATCGATTCCGTTTTTCCTGATGAACAAAGAGTTGGTGACAGCGAAACTTTTAGAGTCTGAGGCACATAACCATAGCGAACTCCATTGTCAGCCTTCTTGGTCTCTGTTCCATCTAGCCACCCCTATTATTTTAGGAATACTATGAGAGGTCTACATATAACAGCGAAAATGGTTTGATATCAGTTGTAATAGATAAATTCATGCTGGACGAAGGTTCACTGCCTGCCAATCGAGGACCAAGCAAGCAAACTGCCCTTCTAGAGGTATCGTTCGATTTGGATTCGGTGACTTATAACTGACAGCTAAATCTTTTGTTCCTATGATCGAGCCCGGGTGTAAATTTCTTGATTGACAGAACAAATGGTGGGGTTTTCAGTGACGAACTAGCGCTTCATTAGACTTATAACAGACGATAGCCGAGGCGTTCATACAATCCCAACTCACACGAAGAAATGGTTGTCTTTTACCCCGGTGTGTACATTGGCCTCGTCTCAACTCTGCCCTCCTCGAGACTGACATTACTTCAGAAAATGTGGCTCGCGCTGACAGGCTCCAGCAGTTGATCAACAACATCGGTGTCATCCAGACGGACATAGCCAACGAGCAGAAACGCATGGATGCGCTGGACGTGGAATGCAGAACCCAACTTGACGAACTTTTGAAGGCCGGGGAGATAGAGACGCTTCAAGAGCTCAAGGAGAAGGCAATGAGCAAGCTCACCGACGAAGAGAAAGAAGAGTTTAACCAGGTGGGAATCCACATGTATCTTGAGGAATGTGACTGATGATTACTGGCGAATAGCTGATCAACGCAACCAAAACTGTGGCGCAAGTTACCGAAACCATGCTATGGGCTGGGTTGCTCTTTGGAGGGAATAAATTAATACAACTCAGTGGTAAGCACATAAGATACATTCATGGAGCGCGTAAATAGATACAGCTCAAAGGAAAGGCCATCATGGCGATCGTTCGAGGAATCGCAGGGATACAGGCTGTGCGCGTTGCTGTCGCCGCTTTCGTGGAGACCATCGGCGGCATAGTAAAAGGCGGCGCTTCTGCTGGAAGAGGTTGATGTATCTTCACCAATGCTTGGAATATCAACTGATCATCCTCGTCAACTTAGCGCTTGCAAACGCGGCCACCAAGGCGCGTGAAATAGCCAATGGTAAGTTGTGCGCATGATTCGTCGTGTGGCAGGTGCTAACTAGCATACAGCGGCAAAGAAGGTCTCTGGGCTCTCCAATGGTAAGGAATGGCGTCTATCCGCGTGAGCGAACACTGTACTGACGACATTGTCAAGCCGAGAGCCGCGTGGCTCGGGTGTTCAGGTTTTTGGGAAGGATTGGAAAATGGCTCTCCTGGTTCGGCGTCGTCCTGGTCGCGGCAGCACCGTTGGTCGAGATTTTCGTCGGTGGCCAACAGTAGGCCACTTTCGGATCGACAGCGTTGCTGCGGTTGACGAATGAACTCACTTTCAATAGGAAGCAAGATCTCATCGAGGGCATCCATGAAACCCAAGTTACACGGCTCGTGGTAGACGCCCTGAAACATCAAGCCCGCGACATCACAGAACAAATGTCGACGACGAAAATGTTCCTTTCTCTGCTGAAGAAGGGGAAGAAGGCCACGGCTGAAAGCGTTCGTTTTACCTGCTCATCGGCAAGTATCGGCGAGCTCACTTTATTACTAGATCGCTGAAGATATGATTGAAACGATCAAAGAACAAGACGACAAAATCAGCTTGGCCGAGCTTGAAGACGGCCTTCGCGAAGCGGACAAATCTACCTTGAAGTTTTATGGAGAGGACGATCTGAACAAGGATACAGTTGTTCAGACGGCGGAGAGTGAGCGTCAAGAAGATGTGACGGAATTCAAGGCGACGCTCGGGAAGGAGAAAGCATAAGACAACATATAGAATACAAGCCAGAGTTACATTGCTATGCCCCTTGGTCCCTAACTTTTTGTTTGCTTACGTGACATGGATGTTTTTCTTAGAGCAGGATATGATCATGGAGTACAACACAGGATTCACAGAGCAGCTAATCATGAGCTCTTGGCAGAAAGTTCGACGGCGTTCTTGAATGCACCTAGTAGAGCCGTCAACTGTATTTTTTCGCTTGCCCCTGTCGACAGACGGTGCCTAACCAATGTCCTTCATAAGCAGCAGTCTCTGTAAAGCGGAGGAGACAGCACTTACTCTGTCGTCGCCAGGTGATCTAGAAGGTATATTCTGGCATGAGGCTTCAAATCAATAGTCTCGACGTAATCGAATGCCCCTGTTATGAGATCCTGTAGAGCTAGACCTCTTTCTGTCTTCATGGTTGAAATCACTACATGCGTCGTCAGCCAACAAGCATTGTGTAAAATAAGATGTGTACTTTGGTAAGACGTAGTGAACTCGTCAGAAAGCATCGAATTGACGATGGTTTCGATGTCAGACGGATGTGGGTTCCCTGTGCAGTTGTAGATTTCCGTTTCTCCTGTAGTATCATACGCAGCATGACAGGCCTGCAAGACATTGAGAGCACGACGCATGTCCCCTTTTGAAAGCTTCAAGAGGGCTTTCTTTCCGTCGTCCGTCAAATTGACTCTGACAGTGCCTGTTAGGCTATGCACGAAGCAAGAAGGGAAGGAAAATGAACATACTTTTCTGCTTCGACAACCATGTTCAGTCGCTTCTCAGTTTCGGTGATGGGTAAGGGGGAAAACCTGAACCGAGTGCATCGACTTTGAATGGCTGGCGTGATTTTGTTGACATAATTGCAAACGATGCAGAATCGGACGTTTTTCGTGTACTGTTCAATCACACGACGAAGAGCCGCTTGAGCTTGCTGGGTCATCATATCGGCTTCATCGAGTATGATGAGCTTGTAACCCTTTGAAAAGAGTGTCCGGGTCTCCGCGAATTGTTTGATTTGTTCTCGGACGACATCGATTCCACGTTCATCGGAGGCATTCAGCTTCATTTGAGGTTAGCTGGGGAGTAGGAAAAAGTAGTGAGTACGCACCTCGAGTATTTGTTTACGATATTCTGACCCGTAAATTTGGCGAGCGACCGCCAGGATCGTTGACGTCTTGCCTGTCCCAGGGGGCCCATAGAATAGTAGATGGGGCAGTCTGTTCTTCTCGATGAATTTACTGACTGGATTCTAGTAAGAATGAGAACTTTGGTGGATGCCTTGTCGACTCACTGGTACTCGTGATGTCTTTGTGAGAGACCACGTCATCGAGTGACACAGGCCGATACTTCTCCACCCTATACCAGCATAAGGTCATTTGTAGAGTTTGTAGTTCTACATACACGTACCAAGGCAAGTTGTCATTGTCATACGGCTGTTCTCGGTCAACAGCTTTCCCCTTTCCTTTTGCCATGCTCGGAAGGGGCTCCGTGTCTATCATTTGGGTGTCCTCGTCGCTGTCCATGCTGATATACACACGATAGAGTAGAAGAAAATGTAGAGTATTTGCTGGCTTGAGTACTGAACAGTGGAAAGGAAGAGGGGACGCGTTCAATCTCTGGCGCGACGCGCCGAAAAGTGATTTGTTCATGCTTGGCACACCACGTGATTCCAAACCTTAATTTTCCTACAAGTATCAACAGAAAACTGCTGCTGACTACACCGGCTCTTGCTTTTTCAAAGACTCCATCGTTGAACCGTTGGACAGACAAAGCGTCCGCATTCGCCATGCAGATTTTCGTCAAGACGTGTGTATTCTTCTCTCATTGCTCGCAATAAATACTAATGCATCCTTATCTAGCCTAACGGGCAAAACCATCACCCTTGAGGTGGAGTCTTCGGACACCATCGATAATGTCAAGGCCAAGATCCAGGACAAGGAAGGGTGAGTACGGTCTTTTTCAATTGCGGATGTATTCTCATCTGTTATTGCAGTATTCCCCCTGACCAGCAGCGCCTGATATTCGCCGGCAAGCAGCTCGAGGATGGACGCACCCTCAGCGACTACAACATCCAAAAAGAGTCCACCCTCCACTTGGTGCTTCGTCTCCGTGGTGGTGCCAAGAAGCGCAAGAAGAAGACCTACAACGTACGTTCTGTCTCCATCTGTGCAGAAAAAAACAATCGGATCCTAACGCATTCTCATCATTCTATAGACCCCCAAGAAGATCAAGCACAAGCGCAAGAAGGTCAAGATGTCCATCCTGAAATACTATAAGGTCGACTCCGATGGCAAGATCAAGCGTCTCCGTCGCGAATGCCCTTCTGCTGAGTGTGGTGCTGGTATCTTCGTCAGCCTTTTTTTTTTACTCAGCATTTTCACGCTTGCTAAGCTTCGTCCCTCCTCCTTAGATGGCCTTCCACAAGGACCGCCAATACTGCGGCAAGTGCGGCCTCACCTACACCTTCACCCCCGGCACCAAGCCCCCCGTCGTTTAAGTCCTTCCTTGCGCGCGGTTTTCGGTTGGCTCCTGTATTAGATTCCAATTTGTACTGAATTGCAATATACTCTGTCACCGCTTGCATCCTTCCAAGGTTCTAAGCAAGTTCTAAGCACATGCTATTATAATGTAAGGATGTATGGTCGATAAAAAATGCGTCCAGATTCTACAATATATACACTACTCTCTAAAATCGTCTAAGGGGCAGAAATTCTATACATTATATACAAAGTCTAAGGTGGCCAAGGTTCCATATAGACGACATCTAGGACCGTTGTAGTGCAGTTCGCACTACATCCCATTCATCTTCATGCTCCGGTAATCCATCCACTTCTAATAACACAGGGAATAGGCGATGAAGGAATGGCGCCACTGGCGTACATTTTGAGGGAGGGGCGCAAGCGAGCGTTAAGCGGGTCAAGGTATGTAGGCTTGGTGTGTCTACAGGAATAGTTGAAACGTCGATTCCGTTCAAGTCAGCCGACAGTATGAGACCCTTGAGGTTGGGCGCCCTCGCTGCCAACAGGCTTAAGGATCGGAAGGTAAGCGATTTAGCCTGGCGTACTGGGGATCCCGAACCTAGATCAAGATGTTGGAGTGCTGGCCAGCCTTTGACCAGCATTTCCAATTCTTCATCGCACATGGCTGGCGGGAGTGTGGTGTCGAGAACGAATTTCACAAGGTGTTGGAGGGAGCCGAGGGGCTGAAGATCAAGGAAGGGTATTGGGGTATTGGTTATAGGTGGTCCAGGAGATGGTCCGGTGGTATCAGCGTTGGGGGCGCTTTCTATGTCCACATCGTCTACCTCGATATGGTGTTCTATAGTGAGGTTCCGGAGGGTGTTAGCTGCCTTGGTGCTGATGTTTTTGAAGACTGGGCCCCAGGCAGCCGGTACACTAGCCGTCTCTTCGGCCTCTATGCGGAGTGTGTGTAAGGTGTCTATAGAGATATTATCTAGAATGAGTGCCAGCACAGGTGTATGAGCACGTATATGTAGTCGTGTTAACGATGGGAATATCGAGCTGGTATTTTGGGAAAGAGCAGAAGAAAGGTCGTCGACGTTAATATGACCAGCGTGTACTTCCAGCTTGAAAAGATTTGGGAAATTTGCGATAGCAAGCAGGGCGTCCGTGGTCAATGTTGATCCCAAACGAAGGGAGAGTGTGTGAAGGTTGCACATCGAGGACACAGAGCCTAAGAGGGATTCTGGGAGGGATCCGCGAATGTTTAGGCACTGAAGACCTATCGCGGTCCTGGCAACGAGCTCAAGATATTGGCTGATATGCTCGTTGGAGATCCTCGATTTAAAACCGAGGTCAATATCGAGTTTACTCAGGGTGCCCGACAAGCTGAGGCAAGCTTGTAACCTATCGCAGTTAGATGTCGACAATTGTGCTGAACGTAATGAGGGGAGCATCGTGATGGGATGGGTGGATGGGAGGCATTCGCGCGTTAGGATGGATAAGACGGCGGGCTGCACCTGCACCTTTCGTCGGTGGCTAATATGCTTGACTCTGGACGCATGTAGGTGGAATCGTGTCAAATCTGTTGCAGCGTTCGTTGCTTTGAGGGTCTGTAACCGTTACAATGGACATCAGGACGACTTTCACCAGAGAAGGGCAATGGTACTTACATAGATTCCGTCAACTAGCTCAACGCCCGGAATCAGCTGAAGCAAAGGGGCAACGGAGGACAGTCGGGTCCATAGGTAGTCCAGAGCAGGGCCTTCCCATGCTCGACAGGTTCTAGCCAGCGTGTAGAGCGTGGCAGGTCCATCCTCGGCGGACAAGTGAAAGATAAGCCGAATGATTTCGTCTATTAGCAGTGCCGGCTGCATGTTGTCTATAAAGGATGACAGGTCTATGGGGGGGTATGTGCCCGAAAAAGAGAGTGGAAGGACAGCGTCCAAAAAATGTGGGCTTGGACCGGGTTGATGAAGGAATAAATTTTGATGACAATTTGCCGACAGCGACCGGAAGGGTCCTCGATCACAAGTGCTTCCTCGATCATCTTCTCATCTTCCTCACAGTTCAAGACGCAAAAAATACATGAAAAAATCGCAAAGAGCGAGCGAGGTTGATAGGGCTGTTAGTATACACTGGTATTCTAGCTGGATGCGATTGGTATCGATTATATCACGTATAGTTAGGTATATGGATCATGGCTGCAAGCTCATCGACCTGGGACATTTTCCGCTGTTCCGTTGGCCTGGCCGCCTCCAACGATCCCAGCAACAGTCTTCTGCATATCGGTCCATTCCGATTCTCTAGGCAGCGCCATGTCTCCGATGTCGTATACATATAGGCGGCCGTCACTTCCACCGAGAGCAGCGCGCCGTCCATCTTTACGATCCCATTCAAGCTTGTTGATCGCCCGCCCGGTGCCCACACTCGTCGATACCACAGGTACCTATCAAGAATAAGAAAAGCAACTCCAGAGAGACAACGATACAAACCTCAGTGTCTGTGTTCAAGTTCCAAAGATCAAAGTGGCCAGACCCATCGACGGTACCAAAGACGGCAGGATGAGCAGGATGCCACTTCACATCATACACGTAATCATCTGCCTCGTCAAACGAGTATAATGGAGGAATCGCATGCGCCGCTGTCGAAGGTTTTGCAAGTGACTTGGCCCGCCAAAGTTTGACTGTCCAATCGGCCGAACTCGTGAGGAAAAGGTCTGAAAAGTCCACTGGTCCGATGAGCGGGTGGAAGTGGAGACCCATGACAGGGCCAGCGTGTCCTTTGTACATATCGTATTGATTGAGACCGGCCTTGGCTCCAGCACGGTCATACCGGTTGGCCTGGTACACGCTGCCCTCCTCCGTACCAACCCAGAATGTAGTAGTCTCGTTATCAGGGAAGTCCAGGGTGGTTATCGCTACCTCTCCGGTCTTGTTGTGGCCTGCATGAACGAGCTCGAGGGTTTCCTATCCGGAGCAACATTTGGTATAGGTCAAGAAGTGGGAACAAGTGACGCACCTGAGGCTGAGCAAGCATGTCCACCAACCAACTGCACACCGTGCCATCTGTACTACTTGTGATCAGGTTGTGGGCGTTCTGAGTACCCACCATTTGCATGGCATATACAGGATGGGTGTGGCCAGCAGCAGATAACGGTGTTTTCAGCACAGGAAGATGTTTAGAACGGGTATCCCAGAGAAGAATTTGGCCAGAATAGGTGCCACCAAAGATGAGGTTGGAATGAAATGGAGAGAAGGTGACGGAGAGTACATCGGACTGTACAGGAATCATTTCATATCGTCAAAGGGCAGCTAATAAAAGGTTCACGAACTTGGGAGTGAAAAATGAATTCTGGGCGCTCTAGGAGGTGAAGATTCCAGACGGCGACAATGCCATCCGGTTCATTCAAGGCCGCAGGATTCTTGTTATACGATGCGACGCTTAGTTCCGGATACTGAGAAAATATAACGCGTCAGCTCCAAACCAAGATGTCCTTCAGTGGTGTCCCTACTTTTGGTGACCAGTCGACGTCTGTTATCGACCGATTCTTTCCGTAGCGTTCGTCATAAAACTCACAAACGCGCTTGACGCGTCCTTCCGAGTCATCTCTAAGTTGAAGCTACAGTTCTGCAGGGATATGCGAAAACGAAACACATACCCTCCCGACTCTGCTCCAATCGTGTAGTCTCTGATATAATCGTAGCCGTCGTTTAGAGCTCGTTGCACAATTTTGGACGACTGTTCCACGAAATCGATGAATTCTGGTGCCGCAAGGATACCGGCTCGCTCCTCTTCGGATAATTCTGGCGCGACAGTTCAGGTGGTATCTGTGGAGTCGTGTAGATATAGAGCTCGCCTCGAATTTCTTGTTCGATCTCAAGTTCGAGCTTCACACTTTCTTCCTCGAGCTCCTTGTCGCGCGCAAGTCGTTCTTTTTCTATGTCATGTTCCTTCAGTATCCGTTGCCTGAGATCATCCTCGTAGTCATCAGGATGTTCTGTTTCAATGGCTGTCGTCTGCACTTCTTTGTTGTAGCTGACGCGTTCCTGGGACAATGATGAATTGGGAACCGGCAGAGTTTAAGTAGAAGAAGGTTACCTTTCGCGGCAGTTCATACAACTCCTGCTCTACGTCTATCAGGTCTCCGTATATTCGAGGTGTAACTACGCTGTTGATTGTCACTGCTTGAACTTGCGTCGGCACTGGATTGACCAAATGATGCTCACCGCTCAATGACATGGTCCGTTGCACTACTGGGTTGGGCTGGTGTCGTACCAACGCTGGCCGAAAAGTCGCTCTGCCTGCTCACTCGACCTGACCCTGACATGGAAAGGGCAGATGGCCCAGGGAGTCCGATCGTGTTGCCGAAAGACGGTGTCCCAGGTATTGAAGGCGAACGGTCTCCGCCACTGTCGCGGGAACCACGCGAGGGGCTACCCACTAGAAAATTGACGAGATCATCTACCTCTCTTCGTACAGGAGTAGGCCCCGCAATCTAGTAAAATGACCACAATTAGTGGTAGGACGGGGTATGTGTTGCGGTAATCGTGCCTCTGTCGTCCGTCTTTCAGTGTCTGCCTTGATTCGGTCAGCACGGGCCTTGCGCAGCTCAGCGAGCTTTGCCCGTTTGGCCTCAATTTCAGCTCTACGCTTGTCGGACATATTGGGAACGACAGACGTCAAACAAGCACTGGTGATAGTGGTGGAGGGAGCGAAAGTCGACGTCCGCTACGCGACTGGTCGGTCACGTGGCAATTCCGTGCCTCAACTGAACGAACTGCTTGAACGCGTCGGGACTCGGAGCCTGGAGGCCGCTGCTGCTTATTAGATCGAATCTTTGATGTTCAACTTGCCAAGTGACTTGCAAGAGACTGAACACTTGACATTGATATCAGCCTCAAAGGCCGTGCAAAAGTCCTGTCTGTGTCTCCCGGCACCCCATCTGGCGAGCGCGCTCTTCGTAGCTAGACAGATGATCAGCTTCTTCGGCCCTAATTCAAATAAAGAGTTACTTACTCAGCTCCCACATGCTTACACGGCTCGATGCTCCTTGCCTTAGCGCATAAGGCTCAAGGATGCAGGCGGTTGCTGGACGTGCGGCGCCGATACTGAGGCTTCGTCTGTTTCTACAGAAGGTTTCGCGTCGCTTCAAAGTCTCTTGTACGCTGGTGAGTTCAAACATTTGTTGAACTCGAGGCTTCAATGGATAGCATCTAGTAGGTTGGTAACAACACTCACTCCCGTCCATCGGCGCCGAACTCAAGCGACTGTGAGGATGATGTCTCGTTAACCTCGTGAGTGCTTTTTATGACTCCCCAAAACAGACATATGTTGAATGAAACTAGGACTCTAGTCGATGATGACCCCAACGTACTTAAGAAGACCATCGATACTGTGCAAGGTAGTGCTGCTCTCAAGGTGTCCGAACAGTGCACCCCAGCTTCATTAGTCAAGTGCTCTGCATATGCAGCGCAGTTATCGTTTCTACGACCAGAATTTGACGAGATCGATATTATCAAGACCTTGGACCATCTTCTTCTTCCGTGCCCATGCGCAGCACGCACCTCGAAAAACTTCGTCCGCGATCTCTGTCGATTTGCAATGCAAGTGAACTTTGTCTATCGTCAAAGACACGTCTAACTGCGCTATTCCAGCTCAAATAATGCCCTGGTGAAGCAACGGGCCTTACGCCTCGTAATATTTGAGATCAGGAGCGGCAATATCTATCACCTGGTCAAACTTCTAGTTTCTCATGAATACGCGGGGCTACACGCGCTACTCACGGATCTGATGTCGACCTTGCCTGATTACTGGTAAAGTTCTGTCACCTTTATTTAGAGTGTGATTCTAACTGGTGCTATAGGATGGAAACTCAGCGCACTGACCTGCACAGAACAGTACAGCCTATCTGGTGTCTCGACCTTCAAATAAACTCTGCCCGACAGATACATGCAGCAATGCCCTTCGTGGAATTTCTTTCTCAGCTCATACGATCGCGCCAGTCAGTCGCCCGCGTCGTTGTAGCTTCTGGGTACATCGACATGATCATCCAAATGTGTAAAACACATTTTCCGGATTCTAGGATACCTGGTGCGGATACCTCGAGGTGGAACGCCACATCCTCTTTAATCTCTCTGTACGCATCGACCCTGGAGCAACTATCGAGGTATTCTGACATTCGCAAGTCGATGACCTCTCAATGGTGTATACTGGCCCAATACTGGCCAACCGGTCACGCCAAAGCTCTTGCTGATCTGCACCCTATGTTCCCGGATTTTCGAGGACTGGAGAATGGCCGTTCGAATTCACATCAGCGGCTACAAACTTTGTCGTATTCTCTGTGGTATGAAGGCTCAATAACTCTACGTGAGAATTGCAGGGAAGCCCTTTACTTTGCAAGGTGAGATAGGTTGTATTCCACCTCTTGAGCCACCTTTGAGGAGCACTCTTTACCAGGCATAGAATGAACGATGTCGATATCACACGAGCCGCAATTAATCTACTTCTTAATCTCATTTATGAAAGGCGGAACACATGGAGATATCTACGTGACGAAATTATGCTAACACCATATCAGATTATTGTGGATTTGTTTTTTGACATTCTCCGTCTTATATTGGGCTCGGGGTATGTCTTCTCCAAACACCCACGAAGAAGTTCGCTGCCTTACCGTGTCTTTCTATAGCCAGGGCCTTCCATACAACACTGGGAGTTTCAAAGACTTTGTGGAGTATTTGTCCAACGAAAGCATTGTTATGAAGACGGCTTGGGAGGAAGCGGGGATCGAAGTACTCGGGTATGCAAGTTCAATAAGGCCACGCGTCACCCCAGTCGTGTCCCATTCCAGAAGGAACTCGTTGCAGGAGCTGGACGATGACTTACTGAATAGTCTCATTAAATCACAATGATCATTTTTGCTACGTATCCCTGGCAGGACTTGAACACTTGAACGTTTAGACAATTTACTTAGTATGATTCTATGAACGCGTTGATTCGCATTGGGCATATTTGGTCGTATTTCAAATGTCCGTCTCTGATCTATTTTGAGTCAAATGGTTTCCGACTCAGCCCCCTGATGTTCTGCTAAAATCTGGTTCGGAAAAATGTCCATGATCACACCCTCTGGTCGCGGCAAAAGCCAATTCAAAGGTGGTGCAAGGAGAAACGACAACAATCGTATCTATGCCAACCCTTTGCCATTGCTCTTCATCGAACCTCCTCCAAGCCGACTACGATCTGTTTTGGGCCTTCTCGGTCTCTCTTTAACTGAAGTTGTGAACCCCCATTGCGAGGGAATCTTTGATCCAACAACACGCTCAGTCTGGGTATCAAATGCGAAGGATACGATGTTGCTGTGGCGAAGAGGATTCTTTGGGAAGGGTGACCTATCGCGAAGTGAACCTAGCTGGCTAGCTCGACAAATTAACATCAGAAATATGGGTGGAAAACGTGTGTGACCAGCCTCCCTACCTAAGAATGCCAGTGATTGATCAAGGAGTTGTGTAGAAATGACTTCTGAAGAAGTGACGGCAAAACGTCGGGCTGAGCGACGACAATTCAAACTCGATCGTGCAGCAGCCATCGCGGCGGTAGCTGCAGAGGCAGAGGCAATCTTTGAGGCAGAAGGACGTGTGATCAAGCCCGCGCTTTCTGGACCCGCAATTCCCTCAGCGGCGACATGGCGGCCATCCTCATCCCCTGCTGTTGAAAAACCGGCTGCTCCTTTGCCAGAAGAAGGCGAGGAACCCGCAGAGCTGGAGCCTCTGGTGGACGTGGAACATCTGCAACTCACGCTCCAAGAAGCATTCTTCTTGGCCTGGGCTCTTGACTGCCTCACAGTCGTGGACCCGCACACAGTACGTTCGACCCAGAACTTAATTACTTCAGCTCTTAATGTGTAAGTCTAGAACGAGGCAATGTCATTAAAGCAGCTGTGGATGGCGTCGCAAGTGGCGCACCTACCACCGTCAATACCTCAAAATCCCCATCCACCACTCCAGTTTGACAACCCGTTCTTGGTAAACTATGTCGTCTATCACCACTACCGCTCCCTTGGCTGGGTAGTCAAGGGTGGAATAAAATTCTGCGTTGACTACCTCCTATATAAGCGTGGCCCCGTTTTCACCCATGCCGAGTATGTTTTGATCATGTATACCACTCGTTCAGCCTCGCCTGACCTATTGACCAGATTCGCGATGGTCGTGTGCCCCGTGTATGAGGACCTAGAAGACCAAAATGCCTCTTCGCTTGATCTACAAAACTCGTCTCCATTTGCATGGTCGTGGCTCAGCACAATTAACCGAGTCAACTCTCAAGTTCAAAAGGTTTGTCTTCTCCCCTCCCAAAGTTGCAACTGTATTCATTGTTGAATTTGTTCAGACCCTCATTTTGGTGTACGTGACGATCCCGGCACGTTCCCGCCTTTCCCTGGACATTCTTCACTCCCCGGCCTGCTTTGAGCACTACTCGGTGAGGGAAGTGACACTGCGGAGGTTTATTCCTGCGCGGATGCGCGATTGAGCTAGCACCTGAATTGTGGGGTAGATCCTTTTATATTGTGACATTATTAAGCAATATCCCTAACAATACAAACTGTGACTCTACACAGTACGCCACACCGCCGCAACTCTCCAAGAGATAAGCCACCAGAGAATGTTGAGGCTTGCCTTCAAGAAGAACAAAAAACATCCGGCCTGAACTGGAATAAAGATAATTTGCCGGCAACCTGCAACAATATTAGTTGATCCTGATGGGTTACATCGAACTATGGTGGGGTGCCAGGGGATCTTGAACCTTGAGGGAAGGCGCGACAGGGTGTGCCAGAACGATGGGGGTGAAAACGAACAAAAAGGAAGATGAGGGAAAGGAAGGAACCGTGCCGAGGAAGAGATTGGTTATATTGCTCCTTTGATGAGAACTTTGCGATATTTCTCCTCGAATGTCTGGGAAAGCTGAGACGATGCTAGCCTACAGTCCAACGTCTTGTTGTTATCTGGTTCTCGAGGATCGCAAAAGAAAGCTGCTGAGTGGTCCACCAAAAACTCGCGTGCTTTATTGAGTGATTCGAACGCCAGTTCGTCGTGGATGAACTGCAGCGGTATTGTTTTGTAACTAATGGAAATCTGATTAAGATGAACATCGTCAGGGTAGGACGTAGGACGTACGCTTTGGTGATCACTAACAACGCTCTTGCTCGTTCCCGGTCAATGAAATGATCCATGATATACGCGCCCATATTAGGGGCCGTCAGATACAAGTCGAACAAAGAATGATAATTCCCCATCGATTGCGCTCGTTGCACTGCGAGGGCATGGCGGACTGCTGGATCCGCTTTCTGTTCGGGGGTTAGCTGACCTACGAAAATATTCAATTCTAGAAAGAAATAACTTAGAACCATTCAAAGCCGCAGATGGAAACCATACCACTCCGATTCCGGCCGTGGAGTAACATCAATATACGATAAGCCGTAAACTCTTCCACTTTGCCTTGGATTCCGAGCTCATATAGCGTCTTGAGAGTGGCTTGACATTGATTGTATTCCACCATGTCTTTCTAAAATAAATCTTGAATATGGTATCACTCTGGTGAAAAGGTAACGTACACTTTCAAGAGCCATACGTGCGTGGATTTCATAGACCTGCACAGTGAAATCATTCTTGATACGTTGAACCTAAGCAAGGTCATCCCGGTGACAAGAGATATGTGTAGTGAACGATGATGACGCACAGTGAGGTCTTGCCGAAGGCTTTTGAACTGTCCACATATCCAGCTGTAGCCACATTTCTCCCGCCACCTCTTCTTAAGCTCCAGAAGGGTTGTTTGTAGGACTGCATACGGTCGAATTTGCTCTGGTTTGGGTTCCTGTTCGGGCCACTCCTTGTCATCAGGTGAATGACTAGTGCGAGGCAAACACTGACTGTGGTTAATCGCAAGTAGTCTTTGAATATTTCTTGCGATGTTCCGACAATAGTGAAGCGATCCCAGTCAATAACATTCTAAGGGGCGGCATTGATCAGTCTCACAGTTGACAGGAACATAATAACGCACTGGGTCAGCTTCGGGGTCATCTGCGCCTCCATACGGCGATCCACTGCGGGATAATGTCATATCCTTGAAAAGATGGACCGTATTCTGATTCGCCCTGAGAGCGCCTTGTCCGTTGCTTCGCAAATGCTTTGTCCGTTCGAGTTCATGTTCACGCTGGAATCGCTGTGCTCGAAGATTGAGGGCAGTCTGGTCATTTACATCAAAGGTTCGGGTAGCATTGGCATTTTTCTGGGCATTCTTTTTGGCCTTCTTGTTTGAGACTGCTAGGTCATTTCTACGATAGTCATGGGCCGTCAGGAAGAGCCAGATTAAAATGATCGGGACTGCTTACGTCTTTCGCTTGAGGCCGTTGTTGTTAAAAGAGGGGGTAGGCTTCGGCATGAGGCTGATGTTTAAGCATGGAGTGAGCAAAACCCGTGTGCTGCTATGAAAAAGTGTATGCTCTTAACCTCTTGAGTTGTACTCCTTCCCAATCGGTCGTCCAGAGGGTATGAGCAGCGAAAGCATCAGCAATTACCTGTCTTAGTTCGGCTTGGGCTTCTGTTCGGTTACTCTCAGTCATTTGTCCAAGGCATTTTGCGACCCAATCCCTACAAGTGAACATTCAGCCAACGCTGTTCCGAAGATTGGAGACAACTGACTTCAATGGCGGAGGCCATGATTCGGAAGACATGGTGGTATATAGTCGAAACTTAGGCAACTACGCAGGAAGAGAGAAACGAGGATATAGAGAGGAACTGAAGGACTTGCAGTTGCCGGTAGAGAGGAGGATGTGTATAATCAAACAAGACAAAACAATCATTGAACGACGGCGAAAATTGACTACCGCCGCCGTGACAGGCTCACAACCACTTGTGCACAACCCAAGCACGTCTCTCAAGTCAATCTATATCTGTGGTTCACATCCACGTAGAGAATACATTATCCTAGTGTCCTATCACGCTTTTCAGAGGCTATCCTTCGAACTTAAACCCAAGTACAACGCTCTTGCAACGCAATGAATTTGCCGGAGAAATAAGAGACAATGAATTTAAGCAATACGAAATTTCTACTTCTAGTGAGTTTTATCTACAGGAGGCGTGTATTCTGCGAGAAGTTTTTAGGGACAGCGCACCAAGGAGAATCAAAAATAACTTACGGATCTTCCTGTTCTTGATGGGGGTCCACTTAAAGCGCTTTACGTAGAGACTGAGCAAAGTAAGCGCGGAGAAGATGATGACAGCCTTAATGCCATATTTCTTCCTCTCATCGTGCTCTGGCTCAGCAGCCCAGCTCAAGAAAGTCGAAACGTCCTTCGCCATCTGTGATGTAGTTGCAGGGGTGCCTGAAATAGGTCACATAGTCAATAACTGAATTCTGTGCATGAAACTCGTACATACCATCATCGTACTCAACAAGCCCATCGAAGAGAACACGAGCCATGGAGATGGCACCACCGGGGAAAAAGGGATTGTAGTTCATGCCCTCACGAATTTCAACACCAGCGGGGGGGTCGATATAGCCAGTCAAAAGAGAGAAGATATAGTCCTGAAGCGATAAATTAATATTCCGGGCAGAGATGCAACAGTTTGGAAACTGACAGCGCCGCCATGACGGGCCTTGACGATGAGGCTCAAATCGGGAGGAAGGGCACCAGCATTGCCAGCACGGGCAGCCTCCTCATTGGGGTATGGGGGAGGCAAGTAGTCCGCGAGTTTTCCAGGGCGTTGGAACATCTCACCCTCTGCGTTAGGTCCGTCGGTGTACTCAACCTCTTCAGCCATAGCCTTCACCTCGTCAACGGTGTGGGAAACACCGACGAGGTTGCGCCAGGCAATGCGGTCAAGAGAATGGCAGGCAGCGCAGACTTCGCGGTAGACTTGATATCCGCGTCGGATACTGTTGAATGGTCAGCGAGATTCTAGAGCACTCGGAGTTAGACACACCTTGCGTGGTCGAATGTATCAAAGACACCCTTGTGCGACCAAGGGTATGCAACAGGATGGAGACCTTCATCACTAAGATGTCCTGCGTGCACTTCGCCTATGAAAGGAAGGGTGCCATAGAGGTGAGTGTACCATGCTATTGTGCCCGCAGTGAACAGCCCGACAGAGGCGAGGGTAGCACGGGAGTTAAGAACAGCCTGCAGCGAGTTTCAAAAGTAGTTCTATGACGTGGACAGTGTGCGACTGACCTCAAATCCAGCAGAGGAAGCTGAATGAGTTGAAGCAAATCGGACCTAAGGCTCACGTTGGAAACCGACAGATTTTTAGTAGAAAAGGCCAACTGACCGGTGCAGAACGCGCCGCCGAGAATAGAGTGGTCGAGCGCGAGGCCCCAATGTTGGCTGCCTTCTTCAAGGCTCCTGCAGACAGCCTCGACAGCATTTTGGGATGCAGGTTTGTCGGGAGGAAGGAAACAATTTCGTGAAGGTCACGCGTGACCACCTTAGCGGGGTGAACCGGAGACTCCGCTCAGCCAATCACAACAAGCATATTCACCGGTTGTTCTCCGGCCACACCAATCCACAAGGCTTGATCCACTCATTGATCCACACAAAAAATGCGGAGTGCATACAGATCAATATTGGTCTATGATTTGCTCAGAGCAACATGTTGTACATGCAGAGTAATGTATACGGTAAAAATATTTGCTGAAATAACAAGAAAGTGCCAATAATGAAGTGTCCCGACTCCCTTGGCCTCCTCTAGTAGCTCCTCTCAGAAAAGGCATTCGCAGATTTCTACAGAATAATTCAGTCCGGCCCTTATCAACAACATGAACAGGCCACTGACCCTCTGCACAGCAGCAAAGACAGATACCCGCCAAACAAGCCATACAACCTGTTTCAGCGGCGCCAGAGCCCTTCTCAGGTTGTTGTTGCCTTTTGGTGTAACAAATCAGAATATGTTCACTGGTTCCATCTCGTTTCCACTTACACGTAGACAGTTTGCGGGCCAGGATTTGGTTGGTATCCCTGTTGAGGGTATCCCTGCTGTGGGTATCCTTGCTGAGGATAACCCTGTTGCTGGTAGGCGGCTTGAGGTTGCTGAAAAGGGGTGTGAACCAGCTGAGATTGTCCAATTGCTGTAAGAGCATACCTGGGGGTAATAGCCGCCTTGTTGCCCGGGAGGAGGACCTGCAACAAACGATGATTAGAATTGTGTAATGGACCCATATGTCCGTAAAGGGTGTTTGATCAATACGGATTGGCAGTTAAGATGTACAAATGTCGCACGAGCCATGAATTGGAGGATCACGCTCAACAAGACAGCTTTGCACGCCCGTTCTCGACTTCAGCCCAACTTCTGTCCGACGAACGATGACCGCAGTCATAGCTACACGTGGATGATGACGTTCTAATTACCTTGTGGTGGGTAATACTGGCCAGGAGGTGGGCCTTGAGGAGGCCCGTAGTTCTGTTGCTGTTGCTTCCCGTAGTAGTCGTCAGCGCTCATGGTGAACAAGATGGAAAGCGAAGTGGAACGAAGGCAAAAGAGAAGGCTTTATTTGTCTGCGTTTATCGCGGAGATCAGAGGCTCGTATTCTTGGCTATTCTTGGCTATTCGAAAATCACGCGCGCCATGAGTTTACAACGAGCCAGTTTTGCCATCGAATACAACGATCATCGTTATGGGTGTCAAGTAAGTGAATATGTAACACAAGTGACCGTGCCAATACAGCTTGAGGATGCATGTGCGGCACGTGGGATGAAAAGACGTCATAGAAACAAGCGCTGCGCTGATGGGGGTGGCGCCACAATGTGAATTGTACAGACCACGAACGGAGGCAAAATGAGGGCATACGGACCAAAATGGTCAATAAATATGCTGGCAGCAGTTGGAGATTAGTTCAATAGGAATGACGAAGTGGCAGAAATTCAAATTAACAATTCTAAAATGTCATGCAGAACCCATGTTAACAAGTGAACGAACGAACGAACGAACGAAATGCGGAATATTCAAAAAGAAGAATATCACATGTTTTGGGACATGAAAGTAAACATCCTGGCGCCTTGCCGAAGGAATGAATTAGTCAATCGTGTGCGTGCTTGCGGCCAGCAATATGTTAGCCGTGGATCCATAAATAAATAAAGGTTCCTGTCACTTACGAACCGCGGTGTACTGGGAATGGGGAAGAACATCAAAAGATCGTGTACGGGTTTCAGCGAGAACAACACCGTGGTCGGATACACCCATTCCTCCGAAAGAATCGGTCCTTTGAGATGCGGTCAGAAAAAAACAAACCGTGACAGATGCGGAGAATTTGAGTGAATTTACCTGGATATCCTCATGACTGTGACGCCTATCTGGAACCGACCACGCCAGCGGATGCTGACGTCGGGGAAAATGAAAAATAAGCCCATATTACCTTGAAGGTCCTCCAGCTGGTCGATCGAGGAAACTAGGTTGCCGTATAACAAGGGCGGGTCGCTCCCGATTGAAGAGCCCATATCCAGTGCAGTCAACCCATCACCGCTAAACAGCGACAGATGTGCGATAAGAAAAGGAAGCTCTGCTTCGCTATTGTGTTCAATCACAACGTGTGTGAGCAATTAGACGCGCGGGTATAGATGATTGTCCACATACGGGACAACGGAGTTGCCAGAGGAGTCTCGGACCGTAAGTCGTGCAATAATGGGCGGGGTCAACGGGAGACGTGAAAGGTTGTTATGCCCGAACTCTGCAGTCTTTTGCGGTTGTTGGATAATTTCAAGGTGGTATGTTCTGATAGGTGTTTTAGCAGACTGAAAAAGCAATACCTGTGTGTTTGTACCTTGCGTACGGATCCGCCAGTAAAGAGGAGACCTGAATGCGTGGTTGCCTTCGGAGAAGGTGTGGTGTGTGTGGCGATGTGGCCGTCGGAGAGTTCTGACTGGACTGAGGGCTGCGGCTCGAAGATGAACAGCTGCCCGAGGAAAATACAAAGGAAGCAATTGAGGAAGGTGGAGAGGGTTGGTCACTGATGGCGACGTAAATGTTCAAAGTTGTTGAGAGAGTGGAGAGGTGCTTTTCTAGTCCTTCGACCGGTCGATTCATCTTAGTGCATCGACGAAGAGACAATGGGCTGGGAACTGGGAATAGCACATGATGGGACAGCTTGACAACATCAAATTGCAAGAGGAACTGGTTTTAATAGCAGTCAAAAATCATGTGAACAACGGATGGAGGGCAGCACAGACACACCTTGTGTGGACTGCGACTTCGTTTTGCCCATATGCGCCGCGGTGTTGACAGGCCATCTGATACTGCGTGCTTTGAGGAAAATGCCGGGCATCGATAACAAACCTCAAATGAGTTCGGTAACTTCGGTTTGTAGCCATATGGAGTTCCTGAACCACCCAGATTTTTGGGATTGACAAAACCCATAAGCATCAGCAATTAGCGAAGCAATCGACAGGAAGAGGCTTTCAGGTAATCAATATGGGCGATGAAAAGGTGATCGTTGGGTCAAGCGAGCCTTTATAGATTTCGCACTAGGGGTATGTAATTCGATACCAATGAAAATCAACGAGGCGGGCATCATCCACGGTTCTGGACATATGTCAGATCGCAACCCCACATCAGGAACTCATCTCTACGCCAAACTGGCGGGTTGGAGATTCTTTGCCACCAATGACAGAGTTCGACGGGCACCCTCGAGATGCGGCTTGCAGATTAGCCAAGAAGGCAGATCCAGATTAAGGGGAAATAAGGTTGTAAATTACAGAAAGCAAATGATCAAAGACTCTTCTTCACATAACTCCAGAGTCCGGCCATTCCTGACATGAAAGCTGCCGCCGCGATCGCGGGTTTAACTCCAGCTACCGACAAGGGAAGTTAAAGCCAGTGTAAACCTTTAAGACGTACAACATACCGGTCGATTTAAACAGAGCACCTGTCACTGCACCAGCCCCCATACTTCCGAGAGTGTCGTGTTTTCCCCGCATGGCGTCGATGGATGAATTAACTCCATTATACAGAAGGGCTAAAAACAGGCCAATGATGTGAGCACACAAATGACACTATGGGGGGGCTGAAAAAAGCGAGAGGGACCCACCAAGGACACCAGCCGAGTTACCAATAAAGGTCCCCCTTCGCGTGACGGAATTTAGGACACTATTGATCCGCAGTCGGGTATTGGATACGGCAAGTGGTCGTCGTGCACCTTCACGCACGCCCCAAGCACCACCAAGGGCCAGACCTAGGGAATAAAGGGTGAGCATGTGATGGTAGAGAACAATAAGAAGAGCTAAAGATGGGTTGACCGGGACGTAGAGAGATAAGGTGAGAGGTCCAAGGAGTAAACGAGGTGCGAAGCGAGAACGGCACTCGCTAATCAAGTAATTTGAAAGAGATCCAAACGCACCACTGAGATACATGGTCCCGGTCCCATAACAAAGGTCATCACTCCAACCCCGCGAGGGAATTGCCGTATCGGCCCCAGGAAGCTCGCTCTTCTTGTCGTCGTCAAGAAGCAGATAGTCTAATTTGTCACCCAGGTCTGCCAGTGGGTGGAGTTTTGCGGGGTCATAAGCAGCCATAAGGAAGTCTGAGGCAGTCACGGCATCCTCAGACGACGTAGTCGCACCCTCCGGGCGAGAGAAACTCGTGGTCCGTAGGTAATCGGAGGGACTTGAGGAGGAGGAGCTTGAGTCAGTCGAGGAGGAGGACATGGTTGATGACGAAGAGAGGTAACGCGGCTGTCGGAGGTAACACAATTTTTTCCAGTGCACCATCACGTGATACTCGAGCCGGCACTAACGAGTTGGAACAGTGCTCGACGTCTACAACAGCGACCACCACTAACAACAACGATGGCTAACATGTATTTGACTACATTAACTCAAGCGACACGCAGGGCACTTTGCTCCAAGACTATTCTTCAAGCCAACTCTCGACATGCCATGTGCCGGAGAACTGTCAGCTCCTTCTTTTCCCGTCCCAAAACGGCTCTGTTAGCCAGATCCTTGGTATCATCTTGGGTTTACACTACACGGCGTAAGGTTATTCCACAAATATTCCAGCTGATATTGAACTTTGTTCCAGGAAGGGCGACTTCCGTAACTCCACACTCGACCGCATCCGATCCTGCAGAGGTGGAAGCCCTGCATTGCCTTGAACAGGGAACGGCAAAATTAGAAGAGGGGGACGTGCAGGGTGCTAAGCTGCTATACCAGCGAAGTGCAGAAATCAATCGAAACGCGAGCTCCTTGTTTAACCTCGGAGTTACACATTACCATCTCAGTAAGTTGGAATTTAATAGGATCTTTCTGTGGCACAACAATTAAACTATGTCCTGTAGAGGAATATGACGAAGCTATAGAAGCTTGGAAGGAATCAATAACTCTTCAACCATCCAGCGCGGACGCCCATACGAGTATGTTCTCTACTTGTCATTTAAGATTAAGTATCTGAGATTCTTGGTAGACCTCGCTAGCGCATATATCATTTCCCCAGGTAACTCACAACTCACGTCATTACTGCGAGAGAACTTGACCTAAAACAACCCTGACAATAAGTGTCGAGACCGGACCTTGCATTACACCATCTACAGTGTGTCGCGTCCCATTGTCCCCACGCCCCAGTTCCTTAACAACCCCGTGTCCAGAATTGCCTCCTCGCTCTCACCAGAGGACCCTGAAATCGCTTTCAATCTTGCTGCTGTTCTCGAAGCCAGTCAGCCCCTTTCTCTTTGTCTGCTTATTGTTTCTATCGCTGATTGACGTATGTCAGCTGGCCGACTAGAAGATGCTCTGACGCAATATCAGCGCAGCAAAGAATACGGCGTTGAGCGCGCCGCTGTTCACATCCGTAACGTCAGTTCTATCTTTGTTGCATGTAACCTGGAATGCCAACCTTTCGATAGGTCAGCGCAAAGATCTTGGGTCAGCGCCTAAAAGCTGCTGAGGATGCCGAGAAGTCGGAAGCCTAGATCAGGATTCAGGGTCTGATATCGAGATTTGCCAGGGATTCCGATGGGCGAGATCAGACAAGTGAGAAGACTCTGACTTGCTTATTGTCTTTGCATAGCGAACTTGCCATACTCACCCCTACCATCACCCTCATCTCGGGAGTAGATAACCGGTGCAGGGTTGTTCATCTGCGTCGTTAAATCGGTACAAGTACATATATCCATGGCTGTCGCACATCAACAGTGTAATATCAGCTAATGATTAGGTGAACGTCGGAATCGCCAGGCCTCAGGAGCGCTTTCTGACGAAGCCTGTGTCTGAACGAAACTACCTGGCGTCCCCTGAGGACTACTCATATGAGGATTGCTTGGCCTGAAGTGGCTTGAATTTCCCCAAGGATGCCCTGCGCCACGCATGCTTGTATTCTCTAGCGGGCGTCGCCAAGTGGAATGATTACTCGTTACACCCGAAGACGAGAAACCACGGCCTCTAGAAACATTTTGGTAACTGGTGCTAGGATAGCTGCGAGGAGAATACCCCCGACGGGAATTGCCTCGAGCAGACTGCCACCCTTTAAAAGACTGAGAGGCGTGATTTGACGGAGTAGAGTTGATCTCACTGACAGGAGGAGGAGAATGAATCTTGTGAAGAATGGCAGCGATATCGGAAGCAGAATATACCAAGGGTGTATCCTCAGGTTTCAAAGCAATAAGGCGATCGATGCCTTCGTTGGGAGTGGGACGCTCAAAGTCTGCAGCGAAGCGAGACAGAACATAAAGCCCTTGTTCAGCGTCCTTTATTGTCGGATGGGAGGTCCCTTTCGGCATAAGTCAATACCTGCAAATTCAGATAGTGTGACCCAGGCTCACTTGTTCGCAATCGAGCGGCACAGACCTTTCCGAAAGTCAATCAGAAATGCAATAAACGTCAAGTACACGTATCAAGGACTCACCTCGTATGGAGTATCAAAAACAATCACCCAGATAGAGGTACCGGGAAACTCGTCAGCAATCTGGATCCAATAAGACCTTTGTCTGATGGTCCACAAGGGCTTCTAATTAGACAATCGCGACACGTCAACAGAGCGACGAGACTTTTTGACTCACGCGGAATTAAAATTTGTTCTATCGATGCACACAGATTGACCTCGAGCCAAGCAATCCCGAGCCAGACGTTCCACCTGACGTCTGTCGCCTAAATCGTCCTGGTTGCACCTGTGAAACTGGGGATAATGCTGCTGAAGCTGGGTCGCAAAGGTCGACTGAGCCACGAAGTAAGTTTTGGAAAGCCCTCAGATGAATGCAACGTACCTTCCCCGATGCGACGAGGCCACACAAGATCAAAACGACCTGTCCTTCTGACCAGGGTTCCTGCGTCGACATTTCGTTAGTTATCTGAGATGGATACTAGTGTCTTTGAAATCTGTGGGTAGAAAGGGGGTCGTTTCAGAGGTGGTGGTGGTGGTGGGAACGATTGGGTGTCTTGATTTCCGTTGTGTCTTTCAAACTTTCTGCCTCGTGTCAAGACAAGGCTGCATCATTGTAGACTGTCACGTAAAGCCGGGCGTCTATCTTTCCTTAGACGCCCTCTCTCAGGCTACTGCCTGATTGCCGCCCATTCAATTTTTTCCCTCCTTAACCCTCTTCATACTTGTAATCATGGTACAATCGCACACAGCACAACATGAAGCCGACCATAAGTAAGTAGACCTCAAGCTCTTAGTTTGACGCAGAGTATCCTCAGACAGGCCAAATTGCCCTTGTACTGATTGTTACACTCTAAATCAAGTATTGTTATACTCGGTAGGTAGTAGGCAGATTTAACGGCGCTGCGCCGGCCGACACCATATCTAATTCTCTGGTCCTTTATCTTGGCTTGACCTTGTCTGATGACGTTCTTTAAATTTGCCCCCTGATGCTGTGAGATGCTGTATCAAACAAGAATCATAGAGAATCACCCACCGACGTACATGATCTGGCAACTTGCAGTTTCATAGCACTTTGATTACCGTCGTTTCGCCTTCTTGTAAGTTCATAGACTCCTGCAAAATCCATCGAACCTGATAGTAGTGATACAGAAACACTATACAAGCCAAAATTCTGCGCCACGGCGCGATTGCCACTATCGCTTCACATAGTGACTTAGTAGCTTAGTGTCGGGAACTCCTACGCAGGATCTAAAGGCTTTGGAACAACTGTACTGTCTGTTGAGTGCACAACACTATATAATCGAGGGCAGGCGGAATTAAGAGGGCCATTATGACATGTGTGCTCATGTGTGTCTACGAGGCTCGGAAATAAACCTAGGTATGTCAATATCAGTACGACGACGGAGAGGATTAGCGATTGTTTACGTACCCCAAGGTAATATATGACAGTATGTGTGCCTCCTTCACTCAATTCGATGTTAGTGTAGAGATATATAGTTCGCACTTCAATGCGATCACTTCCGTCGTCTGGATTCCCGTAGGAGGCCATTAGCGAGGAATGCGCCCATCGATCAGGGTCCGAGATGTTGAAGAACTCTTGTGCTCTGATCGCCGCATCGTTGACAAAACGGGCTATCAGATCGGTCAGACATTGATTGATAACTACGTGTGTTGGTTGGGAGACTGACTTATGAACCACTCTGGATTTTCATTGATGCTAAAGGATGACGTTAACTTTGTTAGGTGTGCATACTGTGACCAACCTTAAGGCTTCTTCAGAGTACTTCCTGACTTGGGTCACATTGTCCAGGGCAACGGTCACCAGAGCACTGAGGGCAGTAACAGATGATCCGGGCTTCAGATCGGGTGGAGTCGAATCGTGGTCTGCATAGTTGAAGCCATATCTCTCCAAGAATAGTCTGCTCCCGGCATCGAGAAGTTGCTTGGTCAAGCCCTCATCGCCAGCCACCTCTATAGGCGACCCTGAACCTGACTAGAGGAGCGTTAGCGACATTGGGTGGGAATCTAAAGTAGCCATACTACAAGAGATCTAGCTTTGAGAGACAGGTCGATGGTGTGCTCAGGAGTGAGAGAAGAGGGGATGGTTATGGCCATCTTGAGCAAACGGAATGGAAAGCAAGAAATGTATCAAAATTCACGAGTATTTATGGTTGGCTGCGACAGCAGGAATGTACCGTTGATCATTTTTTCGGGAAGAGTGGCGAATGTCATATGTTTCCAACATGACAAGGGACGGAGAGAATGATTACCTTGGTCAATGAGTGTTCAAACCTGCGCATCAGTGATGTCATGTTCGGGCTTCTTGAGAGAGTGCACGTCTCCGGAGAGAACTTTGAACAGACAACGACGTTCTGAAATAGAGAACATATGGTTCAGTCTAAGCTAAGAAAGCGTCAACACATTGAAAGCAGTCACAAACCACCCAACTCACCCCGCACTAACACCCAAAGCTCCACTCGTGAACGGCTGATTGGAATTAGATAGAAAGACGGGGAATCAAACCACCGATATAAGGCACCCCATCCTTCAAAATCAATATCTCACGAAGCCCGCGCCAGAACATGAAGAGATCACATTGATAAAGGAGTGAGAAAATTGTCCCAGTTAATAAGGATATATATTAGAGCACCAGAAGAACTTCTTTAAACTTGACTTAGCAGTCTCACCGTCCATTGACCGTAGTCGTCGAATCTCCCCGGGTCCCAGAGGGTGCTGAACCTTCGGCGGTAGGCTCCTGAGACGCGGTCGAATGATTAGGGTGATCAGGTATCTTTGCAATCTCCTTCTTTGCTTCTTCCCAAGCTTCGAGATTCTATGGACATCGTAACGTTAACCCGAAGTTAAGAAAGAGAGAAAAGTCTCAAACGCACCTTCTTACACCAGTCACGGTGACTTCGAGCCATGGCGATGGCCATCTCTCGCATGTCCGCGACTTTCTGACGCTGGAATCGGTCCAAGTCCGCCTGGATCGTCGAGCTAGAATACTTGAGGTCCTGGGCAGAGAGATGCAACGCGTCTTCGAGCTGTATAGTGAGGTCAGCACAGAAGACGAGCCGGAGGCGAACTCGCACACCTGTGAAATGTTTTCACGTGTTTTGGTGATACTGTTCCGACGTGCGCTCTCCGGGTCGACATCCATCATACCATGCAAGGTATAACTGAGGGCATTCAGCAGGCCCATGCCAGGCGCCTTTGCTCGTCGCCGCGCAGGATTTGGCCCAGGGTGTGGGGGAAGAGACGAGGATGGTGATGTCGCATCTTCTCGTGTAGTTGCGTCTGCATCATCGCCACCTTCTTGGCCCTCCTCATCCTCCGCAGGGCTATGCACAGCCTGGCCGCCATTAGCTCTACCACGGCCAAGAGCCTCTTCCAACCGCCGAGCTTCTCTTTCACTCTTCTCAAGATCTTCCAACTGTTCCCGTTTGTTTTCCAAACCATCCTGAGTCATTTCGTATTGGACGTGTTTCTGGTGACGATATGCTAACAGTTTTTTGATGATTGAGGCAAATTGAGAGTATTCGTGAAGTGGCTCAGCCCAGTTCTGTTCAAGCTCTTGCAGCTGGGACAAGAGATATGTTAAATGAAACGTGTCGAACCATGAAAAGGGCTGCCCTCACCAGTTTAGATGTTGACATGTATGTGGCGTCTGCTGCCTGCCCCGTTTTCTCAACAGCTCCTGCCAATGCACCAGTTTCGTTGAGACTGAAACCATTTAGTACCCCTCCGAGATCTGCGTGGTCCTGCGCATACTCTGTGGGAAAGTTATATCTCACGATGCTGGCATGGGATAGAGTGTCGCGACATACCTGACCACCGCTTAATCACCCGGCGTGTCACCTTCTCCATAGGCCCGCTGACATGGTTTGCAAATTTGTTTGTGAATGCCTCAGAGTCGGAGAACCGCTGATCAGGATGTCGCAGGGGATGGGCAGCGGACGGATTGGGGAGAGCAGCATAAGCAGGGGAAGCGTTCTGGTCGGTTGGGTTGTGAGAAGGTGCTTTCAGAATATTCTTGGGTAGAAGGGATAGTGGTGGTGAATTCAGAACTTCGGTCTATGAATGAGAAAGCGTCAGCCAAAGACTCGGTGATCTCTGTGCTAGGGTGCGCACCCAGGAGACCTCTCCATCAAGGAAACGATGGAACACATGCTCATTGGATAGGATTGGGTGCCTTGCAACTCGGTTGAGGAAAGTTTGGAGCATACGTTTTCTTCTTGCGATCAATGCTGCATCCTCCTTCGCCTTCGCCTGCTTGACGGCATAATCTCCTATTGTTTGCTTTGATGGGATGGGTGGTATGATGAGAGTGGGATATAGTTTGACGAGATTCGCTCGTAAAGACTCGAACTCTGAGTATCGGTGATGTGCTTCCGCGGTCTATAAAAGAAATACATGTGAATTATGTCGCAGCTTGAATCGATGACAACGACTGACCCCAGTCCTGATTATATAGGTAATATACGGAGATGATGCATTCACAGAAGTCTTTTGAGCGTCCGTTATCTATGACCAGCGCACACATTAGGTCCAAGTTCATGTCTCAACAATTGTCACACACCAGAATCTCCACATCGTCCCCTGAGTGCAGATACCTATCGCGTACGCAGCAGAAATCATTCTTAAAGGTCGCCTGTGGCTGTTTGTGAGATCCTGGTGATGGAAATGGGCGACTCAAAGGTGAACTCGGAGTGAGTTGGCGTGAGGGATTGGGTGGCGAAGAGGGCGCAGATAAGTCGACCTTGGACGTCGAGGACGTTTCTGACGAGATATGTTCAGCATCCTGGTCAAAGGGGTTCTCGTCCTCGAAGGTATCCATGGAAAGTCTGAGCAGTGGTAGCGGGTCCAACGGAAACTGCGGTTGTCTTCAAGTTACACCGTAACCCTTTCAAGGTTAGATGAAGGCTCAGATAACACGTCTGAGTACAATATACTCGTACCAGACACCGATTTTGCAAGAGTAGGGAAACAGAACTGAAGAATCACAGATGGCTGTATGGCGCAAGCGCTCAATGACCGTTCTTGAGCAATTCATTACATTCGCAATAAGCATCATCATGTTTGGCTCTATTCCGAACCAGTGGCGGGTCGCTACATTTAATACTACCCAAACACCCTGAAGCCGCCCTTGAGGGCTTCCGTTAGCTGCTCCTCTTGCTGGCGCCCATCATCAGCTATATCCTCTTCTCCAGGTCCAATACCCTCGAATCCTTTACCCAATAATGAGGAGAACAGTTCGTCAATTTGTTCTTCATGCCAACCTCCAATAACTGGCACTGGCACCATGAAGTTTTGTAGCTTTTCATGTGCGTCATATCTGTGTAGAAAACATTCAGAAGAGGGCTCGCATGAACAGAGACCATACACACCGCAACTTTCTGCCTTTGCTCGCTTTCGTGTCGACTTTCTTTTTTGCCTTCTTCTGCTTTTGTATTGCCACCCAATCATCGCCTCCGGCCGCATTCCCTCTGGCATCAATTACATCCCTTAACATCTGCTGGTAGAAGTCCGTGTCGTCGAAAATATTTGGATCTTCATGAGCAGCATCCTCTTCCGGAACTTCTGGAATGCCAATTCGACCTCCTTTACTGCGCCGAACCTGAGTTCTCGCCAGGATCTTGGTGTTATCCGACAAAGTCTCGTCGATCAGTTGTAATACAGTCTTGGTATTTAGCGAGCCTTTTGAAGCGAAAGCGCCCCTATTTGAAGGTAGTAGGACGGATGGCGCAACAGCTTGGATCTTCGAGGACCATTTTGACAGAGTCTGAGCAAGGTGAGGGTGGTATCTACCAGAGAGTATATCAGAGACCTCGGTCAACAACCAAACAAAATTGTACATACACTTCATCTATTGCAGCTGCGTCGTGGCTCGCGTCCTCAAGCCATTGTGCATAGTCAATCGGTATATCGTCGTCCTCATCAGCCTGCAACTTTTGGCGTTTCCGTGGTGGGGGCGAAATAGACTCGTTGGTTGTCAGAAGGTGCTGTTCAGCAGATTAGCAGCAATATACGTTTCAGTACATTGCAATGATGTCACCTCCTGTAGTAGAAATATCTCCTCCGATAAGGCAGCCGCCTCTTTCAACAATCGGTTAACAGATTCCTCGCACTCAGGCTGCGCTAGGTATTCTCTAAGATCTAGGGGCTGGGAGTGATGTAAGAATGGGCGAGGGAGGCTGGACATAGTATCGCTCACTGGGGGTAGTCTGTTTGTAGCCGTTACAGCCTTTTGTACACGTATCCGTGCGTCTAGCAGAGTGTCCCACAGAGCCTGTAGTAAGATACCTAAGTAAACTGCAAGTCAGCCGTGAGGGGAGGGACGCACAATTTGCCGTGATACAGCCTTTCCTTTCTTTTGGTCTTCTTCTCTCTTCTTCAAGAGTTCTTTAGGAAGATCCCCCCCGCGCTCAGGTTCTTCAATGGCCCGTTTCTCCGGTATATGCTTTCGCGGGGCCGGCACCTGTTGTTCTTCCTCTTCTTCCTCCATCTCGCTCTCAGAAGGCCATTCCTCCGCTGGCTCCTCCTCTCCTCCGTGTGATGCATGGTCATCGTCGGCATCATCGTCTTCCAGTCCACTTCCTCCGGAATGATCATCCATGTTATGGTCGCTGTCGTCCTCAAGCATTTTCCGTGAAGTCTTAACCCCATCGTATTTAGGATCAGATATACTGTCGTGTTGTTTCCGGAGTGAACTAGGCCTGAGAAGGTGTCAGAAGCGTGCTGATAGGATTCAGAACCGGAGACCATACCCAACGTCGAAGTAGTGTTCCCGAGCTGCAGGATCTGCAGCAAGTCCATCTTCACCATTAACGTCGCGAGCGTGGGCATCCTCAGGATCTAAATCTATTAACAAGAGTTCAGTTATTAAAGTCAAGGCTAGAGAGTAAAATGTGAGCTCGCCGACTGGGGCAGCCTCCTCGAGAAGAACCAGCTGCTGCGCGAGTGACAAGCCTGTTACAAATAATATTTCAATGAAAGTCTCGTCATATTTAGTCAGAGCACATACGCGCCGTCATATTGTTGTCGTTTTCGTGAATGGCACTGAAAACGCCGCGAAACACGATGATCTCAAAAAATATTGATGGTATTTGTCCTTGGTGTTCATGGTCTCCGGACCGGACCTCAGGCTACTACTGCTATACAGCTACTATACACCTCTCCCACAAGGGCATTCGAAGCCGATGGTAACCACCAAAGCGACTTGGGACAGGGTCTCCACATCCAAGCTCCTACAATACCCTATTCGAACATACATCAAGCTTTCTGTCCCTGCTACAGACCTATGCTTCCACTGACAGCTCTGAATCTCTGATTCTCGTTGTCACAAATGTCCACGAAACGGCTCCCGAGCTTGTCAATCCAGGGAGCCCTGGATAAAGTCGTTTCCCACTAGGGGCTCGCACTGGGCCAAGATTCTACTAGTCGCAAAACTCACTCCCACCGTACTTGTTGAGTACTTCCCACATTCTCTTACGAAGACAACAAAGGACAGAGCAACCCCGCCGACTTTGAGCGCCCACGAAGGCCATCGAAAGAAACCCCTGTTCGAATGTTCCACGTTCCCCTAGTTCACTGGTCTCCCTTAACTATTACGCCAGCCTTACCTTCCACCACCAATAACCAACCCATGCTCCAAACTTCGGTCGATGATGCTTAACAAAATACAATCAATCCCGGCGATGATTGGCATTGTTTTGTAAGCGATAGGAAACGATGGGTGGTGGCGCATGTCATCATCGCGCGCTCTACATTGAAGATCATGGTGCGTCTCCTCGATACACGCATAACCATCTATACCAACAGCCCATTCCAGGTCAAAGCATTAATGCCTCGCATCTTTATGCGCCATGATTATCTCCGACGTGTCATCGACTACGCTGTATGTATCGACCCTGCTCTCAAGCCCACTCTCCAGTCGTACATAGACGAAATCTCCACTCTGCCGCCAGCGTTTACGCGTATACTGTACCGCACTGTATGGTGGCAACCCAAAATGGTGCGTTACGCTCGGGTTTGGTGCCGTGTTAGCAACCCAAGCTGCGTTATGCGTGATGAGGGGTCAATTAAGGAACCTAGGCGCCGCAGGCAAGCCAAAAATTTGGGGTATAAGAACTCTGAACGAACACGGGAAAACTAAGCACAGTGAATGCCAACGAACCTCCCTAGAAAAACGGCGGCAATTTCTCAAAATTGAACTTTGAACCAATGCTAGCAACCACCCCCGCGTTATGCGTTACGTTCCCACCCTTAGGCAACATTTTGGGCGCGCGTTATGCGTTACGGTTGCCACCATACAGTGCGGTACAGTAGCCGAGATCATGGTATCTCCGTCAGATGGCAAGTCTGGTTGGGCTCCTTGTCTGATGGAAGTAGAATTTACTACATTGCCGATAGATCATCTGACAGCGACTCTGACGATTCGGAGGGTTTTGGCATTGGGTACATGGTGCCCACTGACCCCAAGATTGTCCTGGATTGGGTCAAACAATGGCGGCTCCACTTCCCTATGAAGCAACAGAGTGAGGAAGGAGAGGATGTCAAGTTTTCCTGCATTGACAGATCGGTGTCCGGAGCAGAGCAAGATACGTCCACCGAAACTCACAGTGGGCTAATAAACAAAACATCGGTCTGAAGTTTCAACTAGCATACCAGCACGAGGCGACTGAGTGGTGCTGATTTCTTCCCTCCCCTGGCCTTGTACAATTCTATCGTGGCTGGGGTGTACTCGTTGAGACAAGCAGATTGTCTTCGCAGGATGAAGCCAGTAAGGCCCTGTTCGGGAACCCGTTTGAGTTAGGTTTGGTTTAAGTTAAAGAAAGTTAATTGTATTTGTCATGATTACTGTCACTTCTGTTGTAACGGCTTTCAGACAATCATCTCGTGACACTCTTGTGACCATATTGCACGGCCATCGTTGGCAACGACGAGCTCAATTTCCAAACAATTTTCAACACTCTCAAAACTAATGAGTAGCTTGCCCCGGTTATGTGTATAATGTATTGAAAGAATTTTTTACAATATATCAATGGGGCAGTCAAAAATGTTGTTGAGGATGAAAGTCGGCTTCGTTGACGTTGCCCGAAGCGGTGAGCGGCGATGCGGCAGGGTGGGCGCAAGCTCATGCCCAGTGAGAAGTCCCTTATTTGTTTTCGATTATGTTCCATTACCTTACGTCGTAATGGAAAAAAACATCTGCCCTACTCAATAGCAGATCTCAGCATATGGATTTCCATTACCGTCCATTACTATATGCTACGGGAAGTCAGGTTACTCATAATTGACTGAAATGGACACAAAACGATAGTTTCAATTACAATCTATTCATTTACTTCAGATGTTGTTACAGTGCTCTATTTACGTATTACCATAGCTCCCCCCGCTCGCTCCTGCATCGATCCACCACCCCTCGCGTATTGCTCACCCCCATGTCCTGAGCCTGCCATATCACCCGCGCCTTACCCACCCGCCCCCGCATTTGTCACGTCGCTCTGGGGATACAAATGCACGAGTGATCTATGTAAGAACGATACAATGACACATACCTGGGTTGCAAAGCCATCTCCATCTGCCCGTTCATGCCTCCACCAATCCCACTGCACTGCTCACTCCTGCCCAACATTTGTCACTGCAAGCCTCCCACGCGTAAGGGGAACCGATGCATCCAACCGGGGGATATCGGCGTTGTCCTGCTTGTAGGAGATGTCAGTGATGTGGGGTGTATGTAACTGTAATCTGCACGTACGAGGCCTCTCGTCTTTGGCAACGCCTCCTGTCAACTAGAGCAAATGTTAGCCAGGCGTGGTCAGTGCTGTATTATGAACACATACCAGACATCGTTTCCTTCGACTAGCGCGGTTGCGCATGAGGTAGCAGGTCATTGAGAGTCGAGATGGGGCTGCAAGGGACGTGACATGGAAAGGTGGCAACAGACGCGTTCATTGTGATGTGTCTGTTGACGTGAGACATTCGACGGTGCGGCGCCTCCACCAAAGATCACGCAACGCGCCACATCGACGCGTCATATGTGCTATAAGTGCGCGATCCAACTGTCAGTGAACAAGACAATGAGCATATTGAGTACACACGTACCTAAGTTGCTGAGAGCCTCATGCTGATGTCGATGCCCCAAGGTCCCCAACAATGAATCCCACCTCCAAAGTCCCGAAAGGATAGTATAGATACCAATGCTTGTAAATGGGCTAAAAGGGCAGGAGGGAAGGCAGAGGCGACGGTATGGGGAGAAGTGCAGATTGTGAGACAGTCATGGTGGTAAAGAAGAGAGAAGCTTGTAAAGCCAAACATGTCGACCCGGGACCGTGTGTAAAGAAAATTGGTATGTCAGCAAAGTCAGAATGGATCACCCAAAAAGTTCAAGGTCGCGTCAACAAACATGCTTGAAGGCAAAACTTGCATCGGTTCAGAGTCGAAAGTTTGTCGACCAGACTGTTATTTGGTTGGTGGAAACAGAGGGTAAAGGATACAAATGATGGTAAAGGATATAAATGGAAAACAAATACCGGACTTCTCACTGGGGCTCATGTGCCAGTGCTTGAATGTCACTCCCTTGACATGTTTGATGTTCGTGCTCAATCTGATTTGTGACTGATGTGACATGGTAACCTAACTTTCCTTAAACTTAACTGCCTGCTAACTCAACAGGGTTCCCGAACAGGGCCTAAGCAGTAGGGTTTCGCAACAAAAAGTGACCTAATTTCTGCCTAACATGGCAAAGCACAATCTGAGTACGCCTAGTCTTGACCTACAGAATTGGAGGCTCCATTTCAGTTGCTTCCCACTCCCATGTAGAGGGCGTGATTATGACATTGAAAGCTCAAGCTATCCTCAAGCCACAGCCATTTAGCATGTCGAAGAGTGAAATATTTGCTGTTTGAAGGGGAACAAGAGGAAGAAAGACCGAAACTGTCTAGAGTGAAGCGTTATAAACAAAGTACATCGAGGAAAATATGCGTGCCAACATTCCACCAGGCGCTCCCGATGAAATCGAATGTTTTCAAAGGACATGGTCTGTATCTGGCTGCAGAGAGGAATGACTCCGTGACAGATCGTTAACCTCTCCAGTACTTATCAGAGATAAAACGCTCACCTGTACTGCTCCCAAGGGCAAGATTCTCAAGCCAGGGCAGCTCTACAAGCATCCCAGTAGAACGTCCTCTGTCATGCTGCCTACAAGTCGCAGCGAAGTCAAGCCGCAGCACGACTTCTGTAGGGGTGCCAGAAAACTATCCATTGGAAAAAGATGCTGTAGGCCACACAATACGTTAAGAAGGGACGGAAATGTTCAAGGCCCCCGAAGTGGCCGAGCTGAACGATAATGTGCCTCCATGTATTGAAGAACGGCGTGATCGAAAGCAAAACAAGTTCTGCATTCTCAAATACGCTAGGCCCTGGCCGCGTGTCGAGTGCCACAGAAATATCCAGGGGCTGCCCATGTGCTCTGGCAAGCCCCGTCGAAACGAGGTCTGCCCTGGGTATGCAACCGTCTCGAGAGATCTTGATGGAAAGAGAAGACCGTGGCATCGTTGTGGACTCAGCGAGGTCGCGCCACGACCTGCATACTCGACGAAGCAATAAGGGTGCGGCGGAGGTCGAGGGTTTTATGAATTGTGAATTGATACAGTCGCCTCTGTCATAACCCATACCTCTCGGTCGACACCCATAGCTATGGGTTATCAGAGAGTATGGGTTCCCACAGAGACGTTATATATACACTTAAAAATGGGAATATAAATATTAACTGTTATTAGTGTATTGTACGACATTCTAGATGTGTTCTAAAGGACAACTAAGTTATGTTGAAGTGAAATATGTTGGAGATATTGAGGACAACCCGACGTAGTCGTCTGCGAGACGGCCCGAGAAGAAGTTATATGAATCCGCAAGTAGTTGTTTCGAGATTTTATTCCTTACCGCACGGAGTCCTCATCGGGATCCGTGCCATTATGTGTGCCGCTCTTATACTGACTGATTCTGTAAGACAGCCTCAGTCTATTCTAACAAGACTGAGGTGCGTATTCTATTTGTAATGTTACCTACTTATATCCTGACCCATTCCTGTAGCTTGACCTATTGATACAGGTACAACAATACAGTTTATTCTAACGAGACTGAGCTTGACCTATTGATACAGGTCTCAGTCAACTTAACGCGCAGCCGTAAATTGTTCCAATAAAATAGTTAGTTATTTGAGAGGGAACCATGTTATCAAGCTCCAAACGACGCATCTGCCTCGCGATCGACGCAAGATCAGCTTCTACTCTGCAAGCGGTGGGTGTGTTAATGCCATTAAGGTGGCTCGTGATCGATGCGGATAATTTAAGAAAATCACGTCGCAAAAATG